>CAKALU010056102.1:0-43806 GCA_916700995.1 Hozukius guyotensis | reverse complement strand
TTCTCCCACTGTCTCAAACACTCCGTTTTAGCGCCTGTCTCTTTAAGACCCCCTCCTGAAAAAGCCCAGTCTGCTCTGATTGGCTTGAGAGAAAAATATGGTGCACCTTTGTAAAGGTAGCTCTCAAGCCGTGGGCGATATGTTCTAATGAGCCTGCATGTGAGAATAGGCTTGTTAGAGATGAACTGCGCCTCGCCTTGAAAGTAGACGAGGCGGTGACAAAAAGCTGCGGTCAAGTCGGACATTTTCCAGCCGTTTCCAGCAGCCTTCAAAGAATTTACAGGAAGTCACAGGAAAAGTGACATCCTGATAGATCCGATCTGTAGGCTACATGTAGTTTGCAGACCACGTTCAGATTTATTTATATTTGTTTGTAAATATATGTGGAAATGTGCGGGTATCTGGCATTGGATTCTATCCTTTATTATTTTTATGTTTGTAAAGCACATAATGAGCACTCATTTTGATAAGTGCTATATAGATAACCTTCATTATTATAATTATTATTATTATTAATAACCACACAAGATATGTTTGGTAACAGATGAAACCTTCATTGCAAAACATAAGACTGGCCTAAAATCTAGTGTTAAATATTAAAGTACAAACACAGAAAGTTCGGATTTTCTACAACACATGGTGTTTGCTGTCAAAACTAAGAGCCAATCAGCTCTTTGATCACGCGACAGACAGGCGTTTCCCATAATGCCCTGGGCCTTGCAGTCAGTGGAGAGCAACTGCGGAGCCTGGCTCTAAAAACTGCGGCCGCCTCGATCTCGGGAGATTATCATTGCCCATAACAAACGAGCCTATTGTGTTGAATGTTTTCTGATCTAGGCAGCCCACAAAAAGCTGACTGGGTTGTCTCATTTCACAGTTTGTGGATTTGTAGGCACTCAAAATGTTTGTGCACAAGCACTGAAAAAGTGAGCTTTTCATATGTCCCCTTTAAGTCAGTGTCTCAGGACGATGTAAACCATCATTTGTGATGTGAAAGATTTTACAATGTTTCTCTTAGACTGACAAACTTTTCTTTGAGGCAGCCCAAAATCGCACAGTTGTGCATGTACAGTAAGAGCTCTCTTGTTCACTGTCATGTAACACATAGTAGAAGCTGTCAAACTAAAAATTAAAATACGCTAGTCTGGGTCGGGAGCTTGTGAGGTGTCCAGGTTCTGTGTTTGTTTTTTTTACATTACATTTATTTAACTGACGCTTTTATTCAAAGTGACTTACAATAAGTGCATTCAACCATGTGGTTACAACCCCAAAAATTGCAACATCTACTTCATCATCTACTTCTTGTGCTAGATATAGAGACAATAGGAGATAAGAACAGATGAGTTTTTCAGTCTGCGACAGAAGATGTGTAGAGTTTCTGCTGTCCTGATAGCAATTGGGGAGTTTGTTCCGCCATTGTGGAGCCAGGAAAGCAAACAGTGGGCCCTCTTCATATTGAGAGAGTAGCAAGCCTATTGGCAGTAGCAGAGCGTAGTAGATGGGCTGGGATGTATGGTTTGATGAATGGACGTATCCTCCTGATCTTGTGGAGAATGAATCTGCAGGAGTGGTTTGTAGCAGAGATGTTAGCAGTGAAAGAACGTTTTCTTCCACAAGCTATGTCCTGATGCCCGATGTTAATATTTCCTCATCTGATCCCAAGATAATACAGTATTTTCTTCTTTGTTTATATAAAGTTTCAACCTAAACTAAACTTAAGTAAACTAATCGACTGCATGCTGACGTACAGTAAGAGAAAATAGAGCAATTAAGTAGCCGACCATTTAAAATGTATAATTTGTTTTTACCCGGCGGCCATTATCTCTGTCTTATTTTCAAGAAAACAGCCCGTGTCAAGAAGTAAACTTTGCAGACAAGCAGTACAGCTCTTTATTGAAACTACCTCAAAGTCCTTTATAATCATCACCCACTCGCACACTAGATTTTTAAAATAATTTTGCGGTGGGAATTAGAAAGAGAGAGCTATATCACTAACATGAAAACATCCAATCTAATTGAGTGTAACTTTAAACTTAGCCGCCACCTCGAACAACATCTGAACTCATTAGCAGGAGAACTTGTGGTGTGCTTAGAGTTTTGGCATGAGGAGAGAAGGATAGAGTCCTAATGAGCAGTCATTATAAAAGGTAGATACCTACAGTATTTTGCTGCTGATTCAATTTCCTTAAAGTTTTTATTCTGTATGTGAAATAAGCCACTGGTACTTCTCTGTTTTTCTCTGAGTCTGTCCCATCTGATACACGTTTTGTATATAACATGCTGGATGTCCAACAGATTCGTTCTGCCGCTTAGATTGGCCGCTGCACTTGATAAAATGATTGTACATTTCTTCGGCAGTATTTATTTTGTTCCACTTTGACTTTTCTCGTATTTCCTGTGTGAGTGGATTACACTGCTCATTTCTACGTTGCCCTTGAAATCAACACACACACTCTCTCCTGCCCACTTCTTGGCTATATGATGAGACATTACAGTAATTGATTGTGATGGTTGTGAAGGTCCCACTGAGTGACAGTCAATAACACATTAAACGCAGAGGACTTCTGTCGCCAGTCATTCCAGCAGATGCAGACCAGCGTACGACGCACGCCTACAGTGCGCACTCATACATATATAAACACGGCAACAAACGCACATGCCAATCAAGTGGCACTATCACAGAGGGACAGAGAGAGCAGGCGATGCCACGAACGCTCCGAATCCCGCTGTGCCCTGCGGACCAGTGAGGCTGCAGCGCTCTGTACTGTACATCTCCCTTTAAAGGCTGCATCACTAAATATTTCAAAGGTACTGGTTGCCCACATCTACTCATTGAAACTGCTATAAAAACACAAAGTTGTTTGCACACATAAGCAACAGTATTTCTGTGGAGCCGCAATGCTTGTGGTAAAAAAAATCCCTATGGAGTGCTACTTGATTACAACTGAATAAATGCCTGAACAAAAATGCATGGTTAAATCCAAAGCAATTTAAAAAAAAAACAGTATTCCCTGTAGCTCTTAAGACAGCAGGGTACTTCAGATCTTTCCTTTGTGGTGTCCTTTCACATTATTCATGGCAACCCCCCAGCCTCCATATGTGTCTCTTTTTCATTCCTCCCTTGGCCCCTTGCCCATCACATCTTCTTATCTCTCCTTTCTCTTCTCCTCCTATCGCTTTGACTCCACTTTTTGCATCCTTTCCCCATCCTCTCCTGCCTCACATCATCCGTTTGGCAGCAGCAGAGCAGCGGTGTTTCAATGCTATTGTGCGCTAATCAAAAAGGACACTAAAGACTCATTAACGCACAAGCTGCAGGCAGCCTCTTGATGGGATACTTCTCCGAGTTCTCCCAGCGGACGCGTTGACTTCAGCGCAACGGTGAACTTCTGACAGAATACGCTCGTAATGTGAGAAGACATACAGTAATACAGTGCACTCAATATGAGGAGACAGAGCGGTGCTATAGAGATGGCACGAAGACAGAAGGAAGAGGAGGGAGAGAGATATAGAGGCAAGACACAAAAAGGTGACTTTCATGCTCAAAGATAACAGTGACAGTGGAGGTACCACATGATGAAGTGAGAGAGGGGAGAGAGTGAGAAAGAGAGAGACGGCGTGACAGTTTTGAAGATGACAGGCTCCATGAACGAATGCAAGCAGTACATAGGTTGCCTGAGGATGCGTGTGTAGAGTCAGAGGAGACAGCACTCGGGAACACCAACACACCCACGGCAAGGAGACCTCTTGCCTGGTCCAGACTCCTTATGTAAATACAGATCACAGCTTCTCAGTGTTTTGGGCTGATGAATAATCCGAAAAATGCAGATGAGGAGAGTGTTTGCACCGTAAATTCTTACTGCTGGGGGGCGGCGAATGAGCACAGTCCCAACACTGGGATGAAATGAGCAATGCTGTAATGTAAGCAGGTAAGTCTAAACCGGCGTGTGCAGCCATTACACTGTCGTGAAGATCAATGCGTGGCCTTTGACAAGGAGCGTGCATGCTTCGGTTACACTCCTTGCGATGTAGGTAGAATGTCCTGCGCGACCTGTCTCCGAGGGGCCGCGCTTTAGACACGGTTCATTTCTCCATCTCTCATGCGTTTTGTTGTTTGCTGACACATTCGCGGAGGTCTGTGCTCCCAGGCCTTTCTCTTCATTATTTTTTTCCTCGAGTAATGCAGAATGAGGTCTGTTTTTGGTCACAGTGCCTGGCGTTGATAATTGCAGGCATAAATTAAAACATTTTCTCTAACAACATCCTATGCGGAGCTCTGCCGTGACCTTCACTTCCAAATAAAATATTTAGCTGCAGCGGTGGATCCACTTGTAGCTAATTAGGGAAGGCCACGTGGTCAGGTGGCGACATCTGACGGTCTGTGACTCTGCCAAGCGGAAAAGGGCAAAGGCTCTACATGTGAGAGATAGATGGCAATTAATCAAAGAGATAAGAATTACTAGAATTTTCCTCTTATAATTGTGAGGGCTGTTGTGTATAACACTTCTATCACACTAAGTCTCTTTTCTTTAGTGTATTATCACCTGAAAATACGAATCGTTGTGTTTTCGTTACCTTAGATGGAGCTGTTTATATCTACATATGGAGCTAGTCCTCTTCATGGAGTCGGCTGCCATGTCTCTACAGTAGCCCAGAACGGACAAACCAAACACCGGCTCTAGAGAGAGTCTTTTGCGTTTTCACGTTTTGCGTCGGTAGTTCTCCTACACGCTTTGCACACGGGAGAAGTTTCAGTTGGTTGCAATCTGCAACCTCACTGCTAGATGCCGCCAAATCTTTCACACTGCACCTTTAAGTTACTTTTCTAATTACTCAACAGCAAAAGTAATTAGTTACTCGTCACTCAGCCTAGCTCCGTCAAAGGTGCCTTTAAGCAACCTCAAAGCCTCTGTACCGACACGTCACATCTTCTGTATTTAACACCTGCTGAAATAGAAAACAAGGTTTAACAAGCAGTCAGCCTACATTTGGAGGTATTTACTACCTTAACACTGCACATATTAGTGATACAAGAGTAGAAACTCCCAGCAGGTCATGTCTCAGTGTATAATAGCAGCTACAGTACCTTTCCAGGCCCATCACTGTGCTGTCAGGACCCGAGGCGAAACCTGTAATACACACGTTTTCAGCCTGTAATCACAGTTTCAAATGTCTGCCTGAATGTTGATCCCACGGGAGAAAAGGGTACTTAATGCAACAAGCTGTATAATGAGACATTTAATGCGATTGGCAGTGGTTTCGGCCTTTTGTTGTCGCGTTAAAACCGATACCACTCATCCAACAAATGAAGTTGGCACACTGTGAAAGCGCCTCCCTTTGATCTGCACTCAGGCATCCGTCTCTCCAACTCTATCCAGCCGCTGCCTTCACCGAACTGAGGCCATGTGCATCAACGGAGTGCCGATTGCCTCATCTCTCATGTTGCCATACAATCCAGCACGAGGAGCACCAGGTGCTCCCCACAGTTCTTTCTGACATAGATGAATTGTTGTGCTCTATCTTTACTCCTCGCAGCTTAGCGGATGGAGTGTCAGTGGGTGTCCTGGATTAATAAGATTGTTCTTGGGGTATTTCCCATCTCTGTCAAGGCCGACCGTTATCTACCTTCTCCACCCAGACACTTGTGATTTTGCACTTTGGTACCTTTAAGTTGGTCTAGAAAAGTCTCCCTCTTGGCCGCACTTGTCTCCCCATCTCTGCTCATTGTCCTTTCTCCTCCTCTCTCCTCTCTCTTACTCAGGAGGAAACCTCCACACTTGGGCTAATGATCACATCACAGACTCACCACTCGGCGCTCACTAGCTCCCAATTATAGTCAAGAGTTGGCTTCTTTAAAAATAAAGATCCTCATCCTCCTGCTACCGAGGGCACTTCAACTCCTGCTGCCTTCATTACCCGAGGTTCTCTGTTTGTCTGTTCGTCCTCCAGTCTTTCCGCCCTGTCAGCCTCTCGTCCATCTGCTCGTCTTTTCCTTTCATGTCTTCTTCTTTCGTTCCTTTGCTGTCTGTTTGTTTCTTCCTTTCTTAAATGGAACAAACTTTTCCTAAAAACTAGAAAAGTCCTTTAACTTTGCCCCCTTCATCAAGTGGTGCCAAGCACTGGAGCCGACTCGCTTAACTTTGGTTGAAGTAGTCAGCTGCAACAGAAGTTATTTCTCATGAAGAAAAAAAGTAAAATTACTTCTTTTTTTGTTTTTTTTTACCCTTGAGAATGAAGCTTTATCAAATGGAACAGGATTTACTGACGTGATGTGCTGAAAAATGTGAATCCGAATGCCAATAAGCATGGCCGCAGCTGGGAGCAGATAAATTCAGAAAGGGTAACAAGCTTTTGAGTTTGACACTTTGTAGTTTAATCATTGTTGTCAGGACTGTATGTTGAAGTGTATCATATTGCGTAGATTTAGCAGCATATTTCCCTCAGCCACTGCAGCCTTAAAAGAAAATGAGGCTCTTTCAGGCCGAGGTTGAAAATAATGAGTCAATCTGGGCATTAGCATGCAGATAGAGGGCAGTTGCGAGCAGCACACAACTGGGGGTAAAAACTTTCACATTAAAGATTCAGGAAGAATGGTTTATGCGTGCACTTTTTTGCAATAAATGACGGTACTTACTGAAACAGCAGAAATGAAGACACATAGATGATCATATTCTGAATCTGAATGACACTCACTTAAACTCAGCCATGTCCCCCCTTGTGCATTATCCTCCTAGAGACTTCAGCGGCATAGATATGGTACATTTGAAATTTTGAAAGTGTTGCACATGTCCTCCTTGAATACTAAACTAGCTTTCACTTGAAATTTGTGAAAGCTGAATGCAGAAGCTGTGTTTTTGCAGCCGCAGTGATGCAACAAAGCTTAGAGAATTCTTATGCCTTTTTCCTTTGCCATGGTGTCTCTTTATATCCATTCTGTCTGTGGAGCTGTTTTCTTCTTTGTCCCACACATTCGCCTTTGGATTGCACAGTAGGTCACAAACGTGAGTGTGTTTGTGTGGGTAAAGACCAGAAGGCAGACTCTGTGACTCTGGGAAAACAAAAACTGTTGGTTGTTCTCTCATGTCGACAGACGAGGGTCGTTGTTCAAAACAAAGTATCAGTGGGAAGGTGAGGCGATATTCTGTGTGGATGTGGTATCTCTATATCTGTGGGTAGCAGCAGAGGCATCAGCAGCTGTAGTAGTATGAAGGGTGAAAAGGCTCAAATATAAGCCTACACTGACTATTAGTTGGATCAAAGTGGACAAGCTTGTGCAGTGTGTTTGTGCTAAAACCTTGATTCTTTATCTGAGATGTGTTGGTTAACATGTGGCACATGTCAGGTATATGGTTTACAATTTGATCAAAGGAACAGTGTCGGGGGATCTATTACCAGAAATGGAATATAATATTCATTACTAGGATTTCATTAGTGTGTAATCGCCCGAAACTAAGAATCGTTGTGTTTTCGTTAGCTTAGACTGAGCCCTTCATATCTACATAGGGAGTGGGTGGGAGTTTTTACGTTACCTGAAGGCCACCGTAGTTCTCTGACACGCTTGTGAAACTGCGATGAGGTGAACCGAGTGTAAAACCGTGGTATCGCCAGCTGCCTTCTGACTTCCGTTGCTCCTAAAGTAGTGTTATTATGGTAAGGATGGCCTCTTAGCGCGGCTAACAGCGTTACCGCGTTTTTTTGCTCTCGGTGGCTCACGTTACCGAAGTCTTAAAGGGAGCAGTGAGCGGAGGGGTAGCCTACTCAATCTGCAAACACACCACTAGATGCCGCCAAATCTTACACACTGTACCTTTAACGCTTATTTCACTTTCTTGCAGTTAGATGAGAAGATCAATACCACTCTCACAGTTAGCTTAACTTAGCATAAAGACTCTAACAAGGGAGAAACAGCTAGCCTGGCTCTGTCCAAAGGTAAATCTACCATCACTTCCGAAGCTCGCTAATTAACACGTTACATCTTGTTTGTTTTATTGTACAATTAATTGAGTCTTTCTGTTGCTGTGAGGTTGCCAGGCGACCAGCTGAGTCTCTAGGAACACATAACCGCTGTAAAATCACATATTTTTTACACATTGGATTTTTTATGGATTAATCAATTGAGATGTAACGTTTTAATTAGTGAACTTTACAGATACTGGAAGGAGGATTTAGTGACTTTTGGATAGGGCCAGGCTAGCCGTTTACCCCTGTTTCTAAGCTCGGCTTACCAGCTGCTGGCTGTAGCTTCATGTTGTACAGACACTCATGAGTGTGGTATCGATCTTCTAACTCTTCTACTATTCCTTTAAAACGCATTAACACAGGAGATAAAATTGTCCTGCTTATTTTTAGCTTTTAAACAAAACAAGATATGTGCACCACTGTGGTATTATTTTCACCTCTGATAGTTGTAGCAGGCATAGATATCGATGTAATGCATTTGTATATTTATTCAGCATGTGAAAGAATCCACAATAACCACCCGAGGTTCATCCAATCGCCTCCGGTTATACGGAATGAGCCGATAATGACAGAGGTGAAAAGTCCTGTGATATAAGAAGACGAGAGTCCCTCCGTGGCGTTGTGCCCACATGGAGCTGATTAATCCACCAGCGAGGCAATGCTCCAATCTGCAGCACAATAGAGCCAATAAAGTCAGTCACATGCCACAGTGCTGCTGCCATTAACATCAATATGGTGCATGAGGTTGGATTGTTTATGTTCTGCAGTCTTTTTTATGGCTTTCTTTTATATGCTGTTTATCTGTAGAATAGGCAGTCTGCTCTACCCCGAGGTTCAACTACGATTAAACCACCAGCCAGGAGGATGCCATCTGATCCGACCTATCTATCTATCTATCTATCTATCTATCTATCTATCCTTCTATCTATCTATCTATCTATCTATCTATCTATCCATCCATCCACCTATCTATCTATCTATCTATCTATCTATCTATCTATCTATCTATCTATCTATAAAAACAAACTAACAGTGTGGGAAACAAAAAGTTATATGAATATGCAACATGAGCAGAAATAAAATAAAACTCCAACAACAGGCAAGTGCAGACAAAGGCAAAAACAAGAATTGATTTTGGATTCAATCAAACCGTAAACAGCTTATTTTCCATTTGGCCTCAGCATTGTGCGTAATCGCTCCAAACTCACCCAGGGAAAAGCCTTTTCAATTTTAAATCAGCCTGCAATCAGTTCCAAACAGAGGAGACAGGACACATTAAAGCATCTTAACAAATTCATTGCAGACAAACACTCAGTCATGAGCGGCCATAAGGCTAACAAGCTTGTTTGGGAATGCAAAGGCAACTCCACAGTGTCCTATCATGCCGTCCACATGCTGCTGGGCCTGGCAGCTCCAGCAACGGGTGACCTTGAGCCTCACAATTACCAGACTGTTTTCTGTTTTCTCTCCGCCTTAACTCTCCTCCCTGTTCTGACAAAGTCACAATTTGCATCGGATTCTCTTTGTGAACAAACAATCTGGGCCTGGCCATCATAAAGCGATGAAACTGGAACCGATAAGATTTTAAAATTTCCAGCATGAATTATTTACTTTACAGCTCCTCCTCCTCCTACACTTATATTTCATTCAGGACATCTCTGTCTCTCGCTTCCTCCTACTTCCCCCTACCTGCCGCTCTGTAGCATCCGATGAAATGTAACAGTGAAGCTAGATGGAAAGTTGCCACGAACGCTGGAAAGCTCCACTCAACTGTAATGAGCAAAGTTCAATCAAACATTGCAAAAGGAAATGGTACAATTAAACAGGCTTATGAAATAAACATAAATCCTGCCTGCAGACAGCAGCCGCTTCCTTGTGTTGACATATATCGTTCTTCCATAATGTCCTCTAAAAGGCATAATTACTTGAGATTGGATGAGTGTACAAGCTAAATCAGTATAAGGAAGAAAAAGCTAAGCTGCTCTCCAGTCAATCTGAGAGGCGGGTAGTGGTTTTCTTTCTAATTAATTTAGATTTTTAAATCTAGATTCACTTCACCATTTTACAGTTTAGTTTAATTTTCCTCTCATACCCTTCTCTCTCCTTTTATTCTCTAACACAATACTGTATCTGGGTTTTATGCTACAGTAAGCAGCTTTGCCCTCAATTTTCAGTGTTTTTCTCACTAATACATTTATATTTTAGTATTTAAATTCCCTTAACTATCCCCATTTCATAATTTAGTGTAATTTTATTTTCTGCCATTCTTTCTGCTCTCGCTCTTTGTGATTCTCTCTTATAAAACCAATTACAAGATATCTGTGTTACATGTTTTTCAAGGCCAAGCAGCTTCTACTATGGGAGGAAGATAGTGGTGTTATCCAGTGGTAGCATAGTACTATACTAAAAGGAATGAGTGAGAAAAGGCAGCAGTTTTTAATTGTGTTCTTAGTAAAGGTCAAGGCTGGTGTATATTCATATATTACTATTATTTATTTATATTTATACATACATTTTTTATTGTCAACAAATTTCCATGAAAAGACCAACACTTTGTCACTTTACAACTTGCCTATACCCAGTCTGTGGCACTCAATCCAAAACCCCTTTGTTCCTAATAAAGATATAATCTTTGAAAATAGATAAATAATATCATTTTCAAACAAGACTGAGGGTGTTTTTCCTCATGCAGTTAATTTGCTTTGTTCTCATTCAGGGACTAATTAGAAACAATTTTTGCATTTTCACCACACGCTCGCACGACAATTGTTCTTCAGACGGCGCATCAGGTAAACTTTTAGATTAGATCATCTTTATAAGCCTAGTTGTTGGGGAGGGAAGGGTCGATTGTGTTCTTACTGCAACCAAACTGTTGCAGAGTTCAAGTGGAGAGCCTCTCTAGGCGATCTCAGCCCACTTGTTTTGGCCCTCGTCCCTGTGTGATTGCCCAAATGAACTGAACTATGGGGGTTAAAACGTACCAAATTTCATGGAAATTTATCCATAACTTGTCTGCAAGTGGGAACTAAATGTCTGTAGCTAATTTTGCCCCAATCCATTTACTGTTATGTACACTGGATAAGCTGTTGAACGTCCTCCATGTCTACCATGATGACCCTGATGAGCTCTGGGATCCCTGAGCTCTGTGCTGTCTGGAAACAACTAGACGAAGGTGAACTTAATCCTTTAGCCTTTAATCAATGCTATTATAACTAGGAGAAGCAAACATGGCTCTGTTTGCTCTGCCACCAACCAGACCTGTGTTCCCTGATGCTTGTTAAGTGCATCCAAAAGTGAGTTATTCTTTAAAGTTTATCAGTTTTATAATGCCATGTGTTTGTTTGGTTCCATTTATGATTAGTTTTCTAAAATACCAGGGCACTATAGATTTTAGCACATGTTTTTGTATTTGGGACTATTTAAAGTTGCGGATTAATACATATTCTGTGCACTAGTCAGTGGGACAGACTCAACCTACAGTGCTCGTGTTCATGGTAATAAAGCAATATGTTGTGGCTCACTGATGGGTTTTAATAGTTTTTGGACAGTGGAGCTCCATGGCAGAGAGGAATAAGCTATCAGGCTTTGGCTGTACAATACGTGTTAGTGGGATCAATTCATTGTTGGTTTTGGCTTTTTTCTTTGGGGATGTGCTTATAATAACCAAAGTATAGAACATTGCCAGGCTTATCATTCAAATAGCTCACTTTCCCTGGAGGAAAGGCAGCTGCTAGTGCATCTCTCACATCCGGATATCTCATCTTTCTCTCTCTCTTCCCCATCTCTCCTTAACTCCTCTCTGTGTGCCTCTGCTGTCACCATCTTCTTCCAAACTGGCAGCCATTCCTGTTTCCCTCTTTGTCTCATTCAACACAGTGTGTCAGGTTATATAGCGAGTACCAACTGGGGAGCGAGCCTCAGTGTCAAGCATTGGATGTCACACATTTGGTGCTAACCAGTGGTAACATGATAAATTCTTTATGGGATGAGGTGAACTTTAAAGCGTTGACTGCAGGTGCATAAAACATGATTCACTTTCAGGATTAGTCAAATGATTGGGGTATAGCGTGTGTGCTGTATGTGTTCATGTCAGTAGTATCCTTCTTGTTGCCACGTCTGTGCCTTTCCCCGGCTCACCTCAAGTCGACATCCTCTCTCCGGTGGTGTGCTCTGTGCCGTGGCCAGGCTGAGAGAGGAGCGCATGTGTCTAGAATCTCCAACTCCTGTTCAACATGAGGCTAGAAATGACTTCCTGACGTGAACTTACAGCCTGACATTAAGATTATACGCACTATCATAGATCTCTTGGCTGAAAGAAATCGTCCGTGGATTATAAAATGTTTCATTAGCATGACACGAGGGTGAAGCCGGTGTGTAGAATAGCATGAACTGAGCACCATCGTCTAAGTTGCTGTGATTTATTTAGCATGCTGCCAACATACACTCATCAACTCAAGTTAATAGAGGCCATATCAGGCAGCACCAGGCTGCGACATTGCCTTATGGCAGTCAGCAGTTAGATGTGTTTGTGCCTCCCACAACAAGCCTGGGGACTGCGCGTGCTTGTGTGTGTGCACTGTATGGGCGTATGCATCTGAGTGTGTGTGTGTGTGTGTTTGTGTGTTTGTGTGTGTGTGTGTGTGTGTGTGTATGTTTATGTGTGAATCAGTAGGAAAGTCTGAACTGTGATTTGGCTATCTGCTTGAGAACAGATGTCACCACAAGAGCACAAAAGTGAGAAGAGCCATGCCTTGCGAGGGCAGCTTCCCACAGAGGAACATTGCACTTTCAGGTTGTATCACTGATCTGTGATATTTCATCCATTGTGAGGGTTTTGGGTGTTGCAATGTAGCTTTTTGCTTTATCTATGATCCCTTGGCCTGTGTTCACTCATGCTTCAATTACTTTTTTCCTACAAATCCCAAAACGCCTTTTGGGAACCTTGGAGAACATCTCGAGACTTGATGCATCCAGCTGGATTTTATATGGAAGAAAATTCAATAAGATCAGGGATAATAGATAATAGAGGCTTGAGAGTGTTTGCAGAAGGGAAAAACCAATACTGAAAACACAATGAATCTGGCAATTGTGTGGCATTATGGGGGGTTTATGGTGCAGAGATGTGTAGGCTGCTCCGCTCCAGTGCATTTCTCTCTGAATGATTACTGCACATGAATGCGAAAATAATGAAAAAGTTCCTTAATTTTGAATTAAAAAGCACGTCATTAAAAATGTGTTTACCTTTTTACACCTTTAAATTGTATCATGTTTTGCTAATTATCACCAGGAATGGACAAAATGGACAAAAATTGGACACAGTGATCTGTGAAGACGTATTCAGATTCTTTACTTATACAAGTAAATATGTAAATAAAAGTTGTAATATCTCAATGTTAATACTGCATTCCAAGTAACAGTCCTGCATTCGACATTTTAATGTAACGCAGGGAAGTATTACCATTAAACTGCATTTTCCCTTTGGTGTGTCGTGGAGAAGTGTAATTACAATATGGAAATACCCATATAAAATATTCAAATAAAGTACCTTCTAAAGTACTTGAGTTAATGTACTTACTTCACATTTCTGCCAGTAATCCTAGATTCATTTCTGTAATATAAATATCTCCATTGTTTTTCCCACAGTGCCCACAGTCTTTGACCACTATCGCATTTCAATGTCAAATGGATACAGTTTGAAGGTAATCTCTCTGACAGGCCCTGACAGTACACAACTGTTCAGTGATCGCCCTCTTTTTGTCTTCTGGTAATGAGAACAAGGTGCTCTATTGATTAGACTGTGATGTGTTGTGTTACCATATATTAGCCAGGTTGTGCTTTAACAAAAATCCTTGTTTAAGTCTCACTTGTGTGAAGGAGCTGATGTAAAACCACTGGAGATTTTGACAAATGTTGAGGACACTGGCAGGGATTTATATCCTAAAACCATCCATGAGTTCATTTAAAGTAATGATTTACACTCTACAGGATTACAGTTAACACACATAACTCCAGCTCTAAAATAACGAGGATCATCACTGTAACCGCACTATTCTCCAGGTGCTCTGGGGACTGAGATGTCAGTTATTGAATAACGAGGGGGTTATTTATGGATAGAAAACCTGATTATTGGTATATTAAAGGGACTGTTTGTAACTTTTTACACGTATAAATCTACCGGGTCGGGATCCCATGCGCGCTCGCGTGTGGCCGGAGTCTCCGCTCTTCTGCCTGCTTGCCTTTACTCATACACCGCGCGTGTTCTCGCTGTCTCGCTCCACCTCTACACATGCATGAGCGCTCACTACACACTGCAGGAGAGTTAGTAGCTCTGAGAATATCTAGTGAATGTACAGTGGACGTTTGTGCTGAAATAAATGCTGCAGCTCCTCCAGACCAACAGAGGTTTTCCGTGTCTTGTGAAGTGACGGGGCTCCGCAACGAGTTACGTTATCGTCTCCGACCAAAACTCCGGTGTCCCCCCGCAGGCGCAGTCAGGAAACGATAACGTTTCTCTTCCTGCTTCAGCCCCGGCACAGACCCGCTTTTCCTGCTTCAGCACCGGAGGCTGAGGCAGTGGGGCTGAAGCAGGAAAAGCCAACACTAGGATCAGCAGTGATTCATGGAGAAACCTTTGTCTGGTCAGCTAACATTACTGCCAAGCAGGTGAAATATAGAGTGATATTGTGGTTTTAGCTGACGTGTGTCGCCTCACTGTTTTGACCGATGCTCGTTCATGTCTATGTAGAGCGAGCACAAGCGCGAGCCCAACGCTGACTTTTGTTGACTTAACGGCCACAGGTGTCGCTGTTAACAAGCAATTCTGAAAGTTACAAATAGTCCCTTTAATATACCACTGCTAGTACTACTACTACTACTAATAATAATAATAATAATAGAGGCCATCTTGCGATGTGATCACACCAGCCGCAACACCAAATTAGGCCAGGGGCGTAATTTGGGGGGTCCCCACTTCCCCTACGTCCTGCCCCCTTGCTTGGCCTTCATTTTGATCTCAACTACACACCTGTAAAGTTTCGTGACTACATCTTGCACGGTTGTTGTTGTTGAACTTTGCCAGGTGTTTATATTTCTGTCTGTCTGTGGACAGATTTTGTCACCGCGATATATTGTCACAACCGTGTAAGATGCAGTCTCAAAACTTTACAGGTGTGTAGTTGAGATCAAAATGAAAGTCGAGGTCAAAGATGAGCGTGGTCCGATCAAGAGGAGCAAATGGGGGCCATTGCCTACACACACACAAACACAAACACACACACACACTTCATGCCCCTGGCCGGATTTGGCGTCATGCATGGCAAGATGGTCTCTAGTTAGTTCTTAGAGAGAGAGAGAGAGAGAGAGAGAGAGAGAGAGAGAGCAGCTTTACAATCCACCCATCTCTTTTAATTTCCCACTCCATCACCATTCCCCACGTCTTGCACTTATGCACTAAAGTCTGCAGCCCTAAAATGAATGTGTGCTCAATTATCATCAAACTATTTCTCTTGCAAAAATCTCGTCCACTCCGCACATCACAGGATGAAATAGCTTACTACTTTACATCCACATTTGTACCTTTTTACTACATTGCTCCCTTTAAAAGCGCAGCTCGTGGCGCAAAGTGGAGTGTGCATGCAGCATAAGAAGGAAAACGTGAGGCAAAACATAAGGTGATAGGTCTCCTTCCATGTCCGTGTGACAGTAAAGGAAATATATACGTCCCTGCCAGGGTTTAAACAGATGTAACCCCGCCTTGATTTCTCCACAGTTCTTTACAGTCGCCGCGTCTCTCTGCCTCCGTCAGCAGCGAAGGTAACTCCGTGCGTAAAAGCTCCTGGACACCAGACGGACACCGTACAGTTTCCACCTCTGCTTCACTTCTCACAAGGACCGAAACGGGAGAAAATCTTTCCTGCTAAACAACCGGGAAACAGTTAATGATTTAAAGCATTTTTTTTTTATTTATATGCATTTTTGGGCTCTCAACCAGTGCAGTTTTTATCCCTGACATCCTGTCCTTAATGCCTCGCACCCGAGCCACTGCTGCACCGACTCGGTTATTATGAAGAGTAAACAATGTGCAAAGCAAATGATCCAGTAGGAGCTCTCACTGTGGATGCGCTTGGATTTAACAGCCTGTAAAAAAACAAAGATTCAGTCAAACTTATGGCGTGAAGGTAAGACATTTTTTTTCTTCTGTGTGTCATGTGCCAAACTTGACAAAAACAAGATCTATAGCTTTGCTCAGTGTAGCACTACATAGTTTATTCCCCCTATATGCAATAAATGTAAAATCATTCCTCTCCAGATCCTCTTCAGTGATCCAGTACAGCATCACCTAATGAGACAATCGGGGTGATGCAAAGTGATTTATTGGGTGTGATATCCTGAGATATTAACTTTCAAGGCGAATTTGCTGCTGGCAGAATATATCTTTTTATTTGTCCATTTCCAAACGAACACTTTGGGTCTGTGATTGTGAGCACACGAACAGTATGCGTCTCACACACACACACACAGCTATGCATTATAGGGATGATTTATTTGTATAGCAGGTCGGTTGTTGACAGTATTGATCCAGGCTGGTTGGCCTTTTTGGTGTAAAACAACTGAAAGCAAACATTTGCTCTCTTGCCTGTAATCCAGCCCAGGATAAAAAAGTGCTCTCTAAGTGAGCTGTAGTTTAATTCTGGAGATGTGGCGGTGTGCCTGTGTCAAGCTGTCCTCTTCCAAACACACGGAGCAGCTGATTTCAGATCTGTTTGTGCCTTCCAGATTGTAATTAGTGCTGGTTTTCTCCAGGGACAGCTAGAGCTTCGTGCAGGTTCAGGTGACTGCTGGCTGTTCTGGCTGCACAACCAGTCCATGTATCCTATCAACCCTTTGCTGAGCAGCTTTAACAAGTTCACAACAAGCAGCAGGGCAATATGAATGAGGTGAATGAGGCTGGTTTTATCTGCAGCTCCTCCTGATAAACCTGTGTGGGCTGTGATACTGTCACAGGGTTTTATAGTAGCCTTTTTTATGATTTATGTGTTTTATTATAGCCTGATGTTGGGTTTTTTTCTGTTGAGATATATAGCATGTATTTGACCCCTGCAAACTTTACTGCAGATTTATAGTATTTTAGTGTTTTTTTGGGATCATTATGCAACATCATGCTTATAGTTGCCATTTTCCAAATAACATATGGCAGAGAATGGTGATCATGATGATATTGATATCCAGCCACCTTTAATGAGTCAGTAATGATGGAGGAAAAAAAGGGAGAAAATAAATATTACCAAACCCTCCATAACATCTGATAACTGTGTTTTATTATAGCCTGATGTTTTTTTTTTCTGTTGAGATATATAGCATGTATTTGACCCCTCCAAACTTTACTGCAGATTTATAGTATTTTAGTGTTGTTGTTGTTTTTTTGGGATCATTATGCAACATCAAGCTTATAGTTGCCATTTTCCAAATAACATATGGCAGAGGATGGTGATCATGATGATATTGATATCCAGCTGTTTTCACCTTTAATGAGTCAGTAATGATGGAGGAAAAAAAGGGAGAAAATAAATATTACCAACCCTCCATAATATCTGATAACTCAAAAAAAACTGCTTTGACATGTTGTCAGCAGCTGCGCTGTATGTCAGCAGGTGTGGATCTTTGGATAGCTCGGTCGACAAATTGGTGCTGTCACTGAAAAGGACACTGCCAGGTTTGGGCACTATTAACAATCTCTTGCCTTAGAGAGGAAAGTGAGCAGCTAATCCCAAGTGAAAGCACCTTTAGTTAAATACCAGGATATCTGCTGAGACTGGATGTTGTTGTGTCCATTTGATGTCCATCCAGTGACAGTCTCTCTTCATCCATATGGATTCCACACCTCCCTGTCTCTGATCTGTCACACCTCGTTGTGAGGAAAACAGCGTTGTCAGAGCTGCCGGATGCAGCACTTGTCAAGTCCAGATGTTTGACACAGACAGACAGCTGCATTGAATCAAATATCCTTGATGCTTCCAGACAATTGTCCATTTAAAAAGCAGATATTTATCTCAGCATGAACTACTTGAATTAATATCAGGAAACGATAATACTAATAAGGACCCTGATATTGCTTTACATGGTGAGAGATTTGCTTACATGAGGATATTTTCATCAAGGTGGTACACAGTCTTTAAGTGGATTAGGGACATCATTATTAGCACAATAGTTGAGGTGTTTGATGCAGCTGGTCAGTCAATAGTGACATTTAAATTCAGCACACTGCTCCCAAGAGAGATGACATGTATTAACAAAAATAACACCGTGCCGCAGCCTGTGCTTATTAAACAAACCCAAACAAATGTTGTTTGTTTGCAGGGCTCTAGTGCCCAAATTTGATCCAGTCTGTGAAATCACAACCTCATTTATTAGACAGACACTCTCCAGAGCCATTCTCCAGAGAAATCCCATATGTGCTTGACTGATGAGATCAAAGTACCAAATTGTTTCAAATTGAAGCATTATACTTTCAGTTTTACAAGACTAAAAACTACTCAATATACAAACTCTTGGCAATGTCACAACAGTTTTTAAATTTAATTTTGTTCTCTGTAGAGGCGGCAGTGGGGCATTACACATTTGGGAAAAAGATAGACTCCTAAATAAAAAAGTAAATGTTTAATAATGAATTCCTACATGCCTTAATGCAAGTTAATGGTTAGAAATTGGTGCCTTGCATGCTTTTATACTTAGATGATTATTTGTGATTCTTTCAGGGAAGTTAAACCATAGAAATGTCAAGGTCCACAGGGAGACATATCATGCTCATTTTCAGGTTCATACTTGTATTTTGGGTTTCTACTAGAACATTATTATCATTTACATGATTTAATGTTCAACAAACAATACATTTGTATCATACTGTCTGTCTGAATATACCTGTATTCACCCTCTGTCTGAAACAAAGGTAGTTCTCAAGCTGTGGCCAGTATATTCTAATGAGCCTGCTTGTGACATAGGAAGGGGAGCATAATCTGAATGGCTTGTGGAATCACAAGTTTTCTGATCTAGACAGCCCACAAACAACTGACTGGGTTGTCTTATTTTACAGTTTGTAAGTTGGTAGGCACGCCAGATACCCACATGTATATGCACAAGCACTGAAAACATTTTTCATGATATGTCCCCTTTAAAAAGCAGTAGATGTTTCCCGTAGTTGCGTCAATGTAAGCAGAGGAGGAAAAAAAGCTTGGAGGGAACACTGTTTGGACCAGAATAAACAAAAAAAGGCTAAGGAATGGACACGAGAGCTTCAGTGACCTTTGCGTGTGGTTCTGTCTGAAACATAAGTGAGCTGAAATATAAATAGTTTACCTTTTCAGCAGAACCTAGCTGGGTGCTCAAAATGGCCTCCAAATCACAGACATTGTAAACATACAGTAGACTCCTCTAACAAGCAGTGGATTTATTGCATATCTCAGTAATATTGCATGAGGCGTATGTAGCTCCAAAACACCAGTGTATGTCTTCCGGTGGCTCAGCAGCCACATTGTGTTTTGACCAGTAAATCATTGAATTGTATTGGATCCCTGTGAATGTATCTGACTGGCCTACATTCCCTTTCTCCTGAAACCCATTCCCCAGCATGTCAAATATACGTCAACACTCCAGGGAACAGCACCATCACGGAGAGGATGGAGGAGCCAATTAGGTCCCTAAACCCAATAGGAGATCCATCAGGATCTGGTTATGCTCCTGGTTACAGTTATATGCTGAGAAAGTTATGTCGGCAGGTTGGTCTGTTTGTGCGTTAATGGTGTGTCCATAATATATATATCGATCCAGATGGTGTGCACATGCTGCATTATGTTTGAGCAATAAGTGTAACCCTGCATGAATACGTGGGGCTGGTATTTTGTTGCAATGAGTAGGCTCTGTTTTCACTGAATATTCATTTTTATCACTAATTGTCCAGTATTTGCGGTCACACATTTTTATTTCTGACCCTGGTGCCTACATGGTGAGGTGTACACACACAGCACTGTATTCTGTGCCTTGACAGTGCAATTACATTTGCACAAATGCATCTTTATATTTAGAATACATGCACATGCAAATGAACAAAGTTGCTTAAGGGACTGCCTTGCCGTTAAAAGCAGACCAAAATAACTCACACAAACTAAGCACATATTTTTAAACATTATTTACATATTTTGAAAAACAGCCCATTGGTCTTTTGAGGCATGATGAGCAACAGGCAGTCAGAACTGTGCAGAAACAACAGCGAACCTTTCCATGACTCTCTATCTCACTGATTCGCTGTGGAGCAAGACACACAATATATCCCCCGAGAGGTGTGAAAGTGCTTTAGCTACAGTTAGGCTGCGTTGTCGGAGGATATCAGGCACCCTCTTGTACGTGCGGCCACATACTGTACGTGTGCGTCGCATACAGACATGTCACTAGACAGAGAGTGTCCTAACTGGTTGTGGCTCCTGTAGAGCTTGATAAAACATCAGAGCTAAATGGCTTATAAACTACTTCCATGAGGCCCACGGGGGGATCCTTTGAATGTTCCAGTGGACAATCTGGACCAATGGGGTGACAGACAATGTGCAGCGATTGACAGGGCGACTATTAGAAGAGAGGGGATGCAATGAGGATTAATAGCAAAGGCAGAAAGACGGAACAGAATGCCCTCGGAGAAATGAAATCTCTTCCCAATTATCTTGATGTGTAGTGTGTTTGGTTTGAGCACCCTGAAACGGGAATACGTGGACCAGAGTGTCTCCCTGTAGACTTTAAATTAGTAGTTCCAGATCATTCCAACTCCAGCAGATGGTGCCTGACACATACACAACCCCAAGGTGTGGAATAGAAAAATATATTTCCACCGCTCGCTCACAAGCTCTTCTTTTAGCTCTGAATTGCAGCCTTTAAAAGGCCAAAAATTAAAAGGTGAAGTGGGGGTGACGTGTCAGATTCCAGCTTGGCATGACAAGAATCATGCGTCACTTTGAACCATTTTTTTTCAACCTCTTGTGTCAAGTGCCAAATGAAAGCTGGGGTTGTACTAAACAGCCTTTCAGTGGCAGCTTCCTTGACATTTTCCTCAAGAGACTGGGAGTCTTTTGTTTGGTGAACAAAGCAAGCATAGATCCTCCTGTCTGCGTGACCTTTTGGTCTTAGCTTTGATAATTATAGTTCAATCAAATACTTTCCTAGCAACTGCTAATCTCTGAAAATAGCAAAGCCTACAGACACCACAGCTTGGAAATTATCTGCTGCAAGGTTTTCAATAGATTAAACAAGCGAGTAATACTTGACAGGGTGATTAGTCATTTCTGTTTTTCTCATATTTTGACTGTTATTATAATGCTGTGCCCACAATATTAAAATACTGTGAAGTACAGTACAATGATCGTGTCTAGATGGTAACCCTAAATTTGTGAAAATGTGCGAAAACTCTTGCAAGACTCGCTGCCCGACGACCTATCCTAACCCTATCCCAGAGTCAGTTCAGAAAGGAGATGGTGTTCTTAGAGTCATCTTCCTGTATCTGTATCACGTGGGTTTCAACGTCGTCCCGTCCCTTTAGGAGACTAGCGGCATTTCCTGAGTCTATTAACTCCAATGAGAGAAGTGAACGTGAGCAAAGATTATGACTGATTCTTTCGCCCCCTAGTCGCCAAAGTAAATATTGGACTCATTTTTCACAAGCCACACACTGTATCTTCCAAACATTCTGACACTAAAATGGCATTTTTCAGACAGTAGAAAATGAACTTTGTTCGCGACCTTTCTCTATCTCAGCAACACACTCTTGTGAGATCTGGCAACTAACGTTCGCGTTCACAAATTTTCGTAATGCTAAATATGGCTGTTAGCTGTGTAAATATCTAATGTTAGCAAAATATAGATACATTATGCAAATATAACCCACTCTGCTTTCATCCATCCACACGACGTTCACAACACTTCCAAACCAGGTGGGGTGATGGTGGGAGAGGCGAACACGACATGACCACGCCCACTTAGGAGACAGGAAGTGTATACCATTTCAAGCCATTGGCAGAGCTTGTAATGCGTCATCTTTGTCATAGAGCATCTTTAATTATTTAATTCGAGGGCAATGCCTAACCTCAACCATCTTGCGATAGTTTCGCAAATCGAGGGTTACTATCTAGACACAACCCAGTACAATAGAGTGTAGAAAGTTATTGTACACACTGTTTTGTACTAGAAAAAATCCGGAAACATAAAAATGAAGTATACCTGTCTTGTTTTTCCCAGAAAGAGGTGTACCGGCAGTATTAGGAACCCTCTAATGAGGGGATTTAAGGCCAGTCCCATTCTATTCTATTTTAATCATTACAATTGGCTCATTCAATGCCCTGGAGCAGCGAGTCATTACATTCTTTTATATTCTATCAACCTCTCAAAAAATAAGCAATTGAATCTTTCTTTCCTTAGAAATTGTGGATAGGTTTTCTTCTCAGCGATCACAGAACAGCTTGAAAGCAAATGAAAAAAACAACCTACCTCATCTCTTTCAAATACCTGGTCAAAGTGACAACCACGAGACAACATTGCGGTTTCTGTTGTCACTACTGGTCCATCTGGCCATGTGACCTTTCTGCAGACGACTCACTTGTTGCATCTCATCCTACTTTGGTTCGTGGTGATTTTCTGTTTGCAGAACTGGTGGAAGCAGCTGCTCAAAATCTGATTTTACTGTAAGAAGTTAAGGGTAACACTGTGGGCATGAAATCTCACACATACAAACATTATCCACCAAATCCCATTTTCACTTAGAAAACATATTTTCACAAGTCTCATTAGCTTGTAGCGTGCTGTAGCAGGCCCTTGCTTTTGCATGTGCAAAGTATGACACCGATGCAGATACTGATGAGAATTTTTTGTACTTTCATGGAAGTGCGGAGGCGTCAGCTGTCATTACAGTCTGCCACTAAGAATAACTCACTAATCACTGAAATTAGTTCGGGGCATACTCCCCTTGCTCTCCCTTTGAATGTAATTAAAGCAGACTGCTTTGCTGCAAATATATCAGCTGGCCACAGTTTTATTAAAGGACAAGAAAAGCAACCAAATTATGCAATATTATCCCCTACTGATTGTGGGGACTGAGGGGCTGGGAAGTCGGGTCATGTGACGCATTATCTCTTCTTTGGCTTGGTGATGATAATGGGTGCAGTATCCATACTTTTGGTATTGATCCGCTAATCGCTAGTGCAGAGAAACTGCCTGCTTCACTGCACCTCTGGTCGCAGCACGGCCAAGAGCACCATCCAGGTCAGTGTGAGGATATGCAGGATTATAAACTGCCTGAGATGACTGTGCAGTAAACTCAGACATGGATCAGACAGGAAAAAAACAGTTTTATTTACCCCAGCTATTTTTTGAACAACACAGTTGTTGCAGACAGGTACAGTAGGGCTTACAGTAGTACTTAATTTACCTGGGGCTTTCAAGCCTCTGTTGGGTAGGCAACGTGTGTCAGCCTGAGCAGGCACGCTGTGTTTGGATGTTTGTGTGTGCACGCATCTGCATTCGTTCCTACACGTGTGTCTGTTTCTTCTTTAATGGAAAAGCAGCCAGTGGTGTGTGTGTGCATGTGTGTGTGTGTGTGTGAAGTATGCGGCCTCACCAGAGACAAGACCGGTTGTTAGGTTGGAGCTTCGCTACAACCTAATGAGGTCGATGGAGGCTTGTTACCAGCCTCCCTCTCCTCTCCTTCCAGTGGACGGATGCTCTCTACCATTTTTACCCTTATGGCTTGATTTGAGTAGGTAATGGCTGAAATCACCACTACAATAACCTTTATGTCTTACTGTATCAATAACATGGATGCATAGGGTGGAATTTGTGCCCCATGGGCTTTTGTCTTTGTGGATGATGCATTTAGCCCTTTATGTCTGTCTTCCTTTCTCTCAATGTGACTGCTCTTGAGGCTTCCTGGATGGTCTCCAATATTTCATTTGCTCTCTCCTCACCATCTCCACAGTGAATAGTCCCTTGTCAGTGTTAAAATTTGCACTCCGAATGCGATTTTCAGTGACAAAGGTTATTGCATGTGTCAATCAAATAAATGACTGAGTGGTCCCTGTTGCACTTTTTTATTGAGTGAAGTCGGGAGGTTCAGCATCCTGACGTGACAGTGTCTTCTTCTTTTTCTGTTTAAATGTAGAGAAGTGAATCACGTGCACGCTGTCTGAAAAGATAGATTTGATTCATAATCATTGTTACAAACACTCTCTTTCAAACTGCTTCAGCTACTGTAGTTGTTTGATGGTGATATTAGTTTACCACCAGTGGGCAACCTACAGGTCCAAAAAGTGCCTTAAACTTGCATTCTTTCTAATAGCCAACAGGGGGCGACTCCTCTGGTTGCAAAAAGAAGTCTGATTGTATAGTTTATATATTTGATTTATTACCTCAGTAAAAATTGTAAACATGAGTTTATGGACTCAATCACCAGTTTCAAGCCTTGATGTTCATTTAGTAAATTATGGTCCCATTTAGTGTAAAATAGACCATAAAGCAGGGTATGTTTTAGGGTGTGGCTACCTTGTGATTGACAGGTCGTTACCACCGCGTTGTCCGGTCTGGGAGTTGTCCGTGTTTTCGTCTTACAATTTTAACCCTTTCACAGTACGTATTCAGTTTAGGAAAGTTAATTATAACATTTTGGTCGCCTAAAAATGTTTTATTCAGCGTTCGGTTGTACTTAGCTACACCCTCTCGTGTCACTTCTGGTTGCAAATAACCAAGATGGTGACGGCCAAAATGCCAATCTCGAGGCTTCAAAACGCCACTCCACAAACCAATGGGTGACATCACGGTGACTACGTCCACTTCTTATATACAGTCTATGTTTACCACTAAGAGCAAAAATTGCCTTTTTATGCTTCATATAGAAAGGAAACACAATCTAAAGAATACTTCTTATGAATTTTTCACCAACTTTCCATTTTTTTTTATGTTAACTATTTATTGCCCCATCTCAGAAGGGTGCCAAACCAAACTGGATGCACCTTTACATAAGAGGGGTGTTTGTGATGGTGAGTGAAGAGAGAAAGGGGGCATAATTGCAACACCAAGATAATGACACTGTAATTGCTACTCTGAATGAGCATGTTTATTTCCAGCACAGTAAAAGTCATAGCCACAGTTACCACCTACACAGCCAGCCTGGAGAAAGCGGCTTCACAACTGTGATGAGTTGCCTCTTCACTCATACAGCGACAAAAGGAAGCTATTTCACAAGAACTAAAATAGATAGTCATTGACTTTGCCAGCATCAATGGTTTTGACCTGGCATCTAAGAGGGGCTGTGGCAGATAGAAAACTAATTAGGATGAAGGCTATCGCAGGCTAGAATCAAACACTTTGACAGTATTGACCGAGTGGTATCAGCTTGAGGTTTTGCTTCCCCTTTACATAGGCTGATACTGGGAATTAGGAAAAGATTTTAATGTCGCAAGAGATGGCGAGGGTTAGCGAAACTAAATACCCCGCCATTAGAACTGCATATGCTTATTATCTTACACAAACAATATGAGAAAAATCATGTGTGAATAACTGGCAAAAGCAATTTAGAAAAGCAATTTACCCTCACATATTATTCACACAAATCTGATTCATGAATCCATTATTAGTAGACACTTTCAGTTGGTTTCAATTAGGATCATTGCTCTCTGAAACAGGTTTCTAAATGTGAAGTTTTCACATTTAAAACACATTTTACACCAGAGCATTTCAAACAATGCCCAAGAACGCAAAGGGAACATGGAGAAAATAGAGCAAAACCACACTAATGGGATGTATCGTGTACTGTAGAGGAGTGATGAAGCTGCTGTCATATATGATGTGTTTCTGTTCTCTTGCATGCACATGCGGTTCGTGTGTGAAATATGGAACTGTGTCTGTGGACGTTTAACAATCAAATTCCAGTGATTCATCGCAACCAAATTGTTGATGAAATGGGGCTTATTGTAAGATTAACAGTGCAGTTTATTGCAAAGTGTAATAAACTGATGACTGCATCGCTGCTGCATGATTGGATGAGATTAGCACTCAACAGAAACAAGGAACAGGTCTATTAGTTTTTTCTCTGCCTGACGCCAGCTCACAGACCGTTCAAAATGTTATGGGAGATTTGATTGCAATTACAAAGCAGTTGCTGTGTATGAAGCAGAGATTACAGCACAAAAATAATGCTATAAGTATCTCCTACCTAAATAATTTGTACAATAATATATTTATTGGGTTACAAGACAAGAACAATTTGTGTATTTAAGGGGGAATTATAAAGTAACTTGGAGAGCGCAGACATCTGCTAAGGCCATGCCCTATCTGGCAATGTTAATGAAAGTGAAAATAATTTGTGATTCGGATCTGCTCCAAAATGTAATGGGTTGCACCAAGTTTCATGAAAATCGGTCCAGTAGTTTTTCCGTAATCCTGCTGACAAACAAAAAACTGAACCGTAAACATAACCTCCTTGATGGAAGTAATTATGGTTAAACTATTTTTAATTAGGAGATGTTTATAATTACTGGGTAAAGTCATGCCTATTTTGCTGCCCCCTAACTAAATTGTGGTACTTTCTAATTATTTTACAAGTGCCCCATTATTACAAAATAATTACCCCCTGTAATCTCTAGCTACAACAAACTACACCCATATATTCATACTGCTAGTAATTCAATAACAGTTAGTAATGGCCATGTTTACAAATCTCTTCAATCTCTATAATATTTTGTGAATGTTTGTGTCAGATATTGTAAGTGTTGGCTATTTCCTCCCGGAATGAAATCCCTCACTTTATCTGATGAAAGAAAGAAAGCAGCCAGACCCGACATGGAGGACACGTAGTCACCGGGTACAAGACAAAAACCCCCGCTTGTGCTTCTTATCTTTTTTTTTTGTTGGGCAGTTGAAGCCGGGGTCTGCAGAGAAAAGCCTTGTCACTACTGTGGAAATCCAGGATGGCCAGATAATGCCTCCTGCTTTCATAGATCAGTGCCGGGGTCACCTGGGAATAAGAGGATGCGGTTGGATGTGAGACTGAGGGATTGTGGGTAGAAAGTGAGGTCAGGCTATTTAAGGATTATATCCAGGACAGGTCAACTGCTCACAATTCAGAGGTCGGCTGGTTGGCTACTACACTATTTAACCTTATTGATGAGAGATGCTGCTCTTAATTCATCTGTTTAATAATATAAAAGTGTCACATGAATATGTAGGAAAGACTCCCTTCATGTAGCATGAACAGCTCTTAGTGTGCTTCTAATATCTCAGGTGGCTTTTTTTTATACTGGTTGTGTATGTGAAAATAACAAAAGGGCATTTTAACAGTTATAGAGCTTCCTGTGCACACAAATTAATTAAACTCACTCCAAATTTGTAAATCATTGCCTCTATAATAGGGGTGTGAATAAGTTTATGCACTGTGATCCATCAGTTTAAGGACCGGCTGTGCCCAGTTACTGCATGCAGCCTCTCAAAGATCTTATCCCCATGGCAAAGTAGCTTAGGACGGGACATAAGCGGTTTATAATTGTTACAATGGAATCAGTTGTGATCAGTTGTGTATATTCCTGCTCATTTTGCCTCTTTGTCGCTCTCTTCAGACACATTTCCTCTTCAGCGTTATTCTTTACCTGTCCACCAGATGCCCTCAGACTTTCATTCCACATCCTGTCCCTCCCGTCTGCCCTACAATCACCTCATCCCCCCCCTGAGCTTCCCAGCCCACCTCCCGACCTGCAGTATTTAAACCAGCTTCTTCAATCAGTGCCATTTTGTCTAAGTTGCCATGTGCCTCATGCCTTTGCTTAATATGTTAGCTGAAATGTATAACCTGCTGGTTCTGAACTTGTGATGGCGAGCTGAAGCTTCATGAAGCATTGAAGCTTTCCAGCAAATTGGTTCGGAAAAGGGTTCATTTCTCGAGGCTTCATGTGCACACCAAACCACCTGGTGGCCAAAGAGTGTAAATGAGGCAGATATGATCTTAACCATGTGATCTGTGATATACTGTCTTTAGCGCCAGTAAAGGCTGTTGGGAATGACTATAAACAATGAAAAAAATATATATTACCATGTAATCCATTTATATCTATATAATATATAATATAATGACTATTTTCTAGTAAGTACATTATGAGTATATAACATACATGTATAATAAACTGTAATTGTTTTATGAGTAATGCATCATATGTGTGTAAACCAATCCTTTGGTCAGTAATTGAATTGTAGTGTAGTGTAATATAATATAATAATGGCAGGAGGGGTAATATTAGTGTTCTGTGTCTCTTCTGGAAAGTGGCATTGGTTCAACCAGTGAAGATCGTAACCACTTCCTGAACCACTTCCTGTCAGTGGTATGGCCGGGCAGCGAGGCTTCGGACGTCATCAATGACGTCATTGGTCTAAAACGATACAAGCCTCGATACAAGCCTCGATACGCGCGAAAACTTCCTGGATTACTCGACACACGCTCCGAAGCCTCGGCACAGCACGTAACATCACTATTCTGAACCTCTACTTGATCTTTTGGATGTTGAATTTCCCACCTGGCCCTTTGGATTTGTTTGGACTGCCTCTTGCCTGCCTTGTGAATGTAAGTTTTTGCAATTAAATTGCGTTCAGTTGCCTGTATTGTCCTTTGGTTGTGATACAGCTCATGCTTGGTTTGATTCTGTTTGTGTTATTTTTGTTGATGCAGCTTGGTTTCTTCCTTTGTATGTATGATTTGGTTGGCTATTGAGCCTATGTTTCAGAGGAAACTTTGGGTTTGCTACTTCGGTTGGCACTTACTTGGCAATTCCAACTTTTGTTTATTTGGAAGTTGGAAAGTTTTGTGAAAGCGGAGCATATTGTGTTTGCTCTGTCTAGCTGCAGGCCTTGTGTTAGGCACTTGCGATGAGCTCTGGTGCTCATTTTGAGATGAACATTTTGATGTGTACTTTGGGCCAGCAGTTGAATCTCATTTCCTCCATGACCTTACTCCTCACTGTTGTTTTCCTATGTTTCAGCAAAAGCCAGATCTGCATGCAGAGGTGGTTTCTGTTTTACACTTTTGGATACCGATCACCAAAGAAACTGTCTCACCCCGTGCACTCATAAGCACCAGTTGTCATGTGACTTATTTACTTTCCTTTTCACCAGCTTCTCTCCGTAGCATTTCTGATCCTTAAATTGCTCTGCTGGATCCAAAGCTGCTGGATGGCAGATTGGATCTGGAAAGACGGAGGGTGGTGGTGGTTGGAGCTGTAGGTTACTGTTTATATGAGAGTGTGTTTGTATGATGCCATTCCAGTGTAACTGGGACACTTGGTAAAAACTTAAAATTGGGGAAATGGTGTTTCTTTCTCTTAATACAATCTTACTGTATTTTATTTGACTTTGTTTCCGTATGTTTTGTGTTCCAGATGTCAAGGTGGAACTTTGTTCTTAAACAAGGGAGGGTCGCTGGCTTGATTAAGCTCATCTGGGGCCTTCCAGGCTTTCAAAACTGGTCCATGTGTTCTGTATGTGTCTCCCATCCTACAGCTGGCATCTACCCTGCATCACTGTCTTTTGGTTTTGCACCTTCAACAGATCACAGCACACACACACCACACATCCGCTGCTTACATTGCTGTGCTACTCATTCCATTGTTCATATGAGTTAACCTTAGATTAAGTATAACCATGTGTGGACCTTGTCCTTTTCACATTCCCTGAGCCAGTTGTGACTAATGTAATTTTATCTCAGGTAAAGTTTTGGCTGTGGCTGCTGTAGTGAGCTTCCCCGTGTCCAATGCTGAGCAGGACAGAGCCACTAATGATCACCTAAACTCTGATATAGTAGCATGAGGGACTGGCTTTCACACCCTGGATATTCCAGTCCCAAACTTTTTGTAACATATCCCATAACCCCACATGCCATAGTTGGCTAATAATGTGCTCCGTGCAGTGATTCTTGGTTATTACTGGAGGTAGGAAGCTTGTTAGCGGGCATTGCGAACATTTGCAGCATTTGCATTCACTGTGCGTAATACCCATACTACCATACTATTTACAAAGCCAGAACAAGATTTAGTATGTCAAATGCAGTATGCCAAAATTGCAAGGATGTCCTACTACATCTGGTTGTATTTTGCAGTATGCAAGCCAGCATGCTAGGGCTGGGCAATATGATAATATGTATTACCAAAATGATATTAAAATGTCTATTGATACATTTTTCTATATCATTTCTATGGCGATATAGGCTAGGCCTATTTAAATTTTTTCTTCATAATTTCACTCAAAATTGTTATGTTCATTTTGCACACAAGTTCTTAAAATGAGAAGATACTATGTACCTTTCATTTTTTCAAGTATTTAATTCACACAGGAGTATAAAAAAAATAGGCTTTACCGTGTGGTTATTTCATATAGATGATTTATCTATTGAATTACCAGAAAACATGCTATATCATGATGAATATCGTTATCGAGATATGAAATTACCTATACCCTGATAGAAGATTTTCGCCCAGCCCTACAGTTGCTTTTCTGGCTATTCTGACCCACAATCCTCCACACCGTGGATAAATGAGCAAGAGGGTCAAAGTTCAAGGCGCAATGTTTTGACAAAGTAGTATGTCCTGTGTGCATACTGTATGTAACAGTACGTACTCTGTAAGGGCAGCTGCAGTATGCACTAAAATTAAAAAGAGTGATTTGGAATGTAGCCCTAGTTTAATCTATTCCTTAACTTAAGGTCCACTTATTTTATCTGCAGCTTCTGATTTTGCTGAATTATCAAGTCATAGCGGTTTATTATTCATCTTGTTTTCTACTGTAAGTCTATCCCAGAGTCAATATAATGTGTTGACTTTACCAATTTACCCTGCTCCTAGTAGCTAAGCTATAGCTAAGCTAGGGTAAACATGCCTTGGATCTCTATATCTATCCGTACTACACACACTAATAAAGTTGATAGATCTTTTAATCTAACAGAGTAGGACGGCAAACATAATTTCTAAAAACATCAAAGTGTTCCTGTCACAGCCACAAAAGCATTAACACATTTTGTATTTCCTGCACTTTATCTTCTAGTTTTTAACATCTACCCAGAGTGTACTTTCCAAAACTATCATGCACAGCTCCCCAGTATTTATAGTTTGAAAAATAAAGTCTATAAAAGGGCATTAGTTATTTCTTGTAGCTGCTGCTTCAGACAGTTTATCTGCACACGTATTAAGAGTGCTTGTAGCACAGGATGCCTTTTTTTTATGACCACAAACTTGCAAGTCCATCATTCTAAATATTCTCATGGCGTTTTATTACAGCTGGGTGTTTTGCGACTCTGCTATACTGTATCACAAGAAAAGAGTCTGGGCTGCAGTCATGTTTTTTTCTGAGCGTGAATCTGCAACCTTCTATCATTCTGTCAATTAGACTAAGAACCAAAACTAATAGATACAATTGTGGCGTTTGAAGTGGATGTTGAAATGAAGTGTAAACACATTACAGTATGTAGTATACTTCTTGCACGGATACAAACATTAGTTGTATAATGTTTAATCAGTGCATGTATTTGTGCTTTTCCACATGCCCTTAAATTTGTATATGTATGTTGGTGAACAAAGTTATTGAAGATGGGTGCATTGCGTTATGTCACATTGTTTCACATTTTATGACTTTACAGTCCTGCAGTTTACCGGTAGCTCTAGTCTCCCACACACTCCCTGAAAAAGGTCCAACAGTTGAAGCCAAAACAATAATAAAAAGCTCACACTCACAATTGTATTACACATCAAATAGCTGATGTAACTGGTGCAACAATTTTCACATAATTTCAGCTAGAATAGTCCATTTGATACATTTTTAGCATTGCTTTCACACTTTGTTTACTGTGCTGGCTGCCAGGTTTGTTTAATAGGACGTGGAGAACACCCACTGGGCTCCTTCAATCTGCGATTGTAAACTCCGCTTTGAAGTTAAGGCTCCCAGTTGCATCTTGGTCATTTTAAGTATCCAAGTGTGTGTGAGTGTGAGAGTTTTTCCTACCAGCAGCTTATTGACTGCTGTTCTTATTTACACTCCACATGACAGTCGGCAGCGTCTGAGCTGAGCGGATAGCGGAGGATTGCAACACCACTGACAGGTGTCTGGCGCTGCTAACTATGGCCCCAAATAGTCCTGACTAAAACAATAGACACGAATTTTAAGAGTCACATTTTCACAAGAGAATGAGAATGATGGCTAATTACTGGGGAGCTTCAAAGAATAATATACCATAATAGACTACAAAAAATAATGTGTTGTGACACCATTCGCTTGTTTTTAGCCCCGTCTTCTTTGTTTGAGAATCGTAAAGTGCGTGTTTCTTCGAAAGCAGAAAGCATAGAGTGAAAGGTGTGTTTTCAAAGCAGGAAATCGCAGCACTGAGAAAAATAATTACAGAGAAACTGGTATTGATCAGCAACACGAACCTCTGCAGATACTGAAAGGTCAATTTGTGCTGTGAGACAGTAAACCTTTTTTATTAATATCAACAAGATAAATTAAATATAAAATGATGTCACATACTATGAAGTAAAATATGTATCACTTTATTTAGAAACGTTATTGAGCGGTTTGCCTTCAAGACCAGATTTGGCACCTCTGTAATTACATCAGGCAGTTTATTTCGCTCCATTGCGCTGGCACACACAAGAAAAATTACTCATCGTGGTCTTGTAAGGTTCTGGTTTGCTTCACTAGCTCTGGCATTCTGTCAACTTCATCTACCCTCTTAAAGTAGTTGGAAAAAGTAGGTTTGTTTTCTATAACTGTACATTCTTTAAAAAGAAGCTGTAGTTCACCTCTACTCAGTTTGCTTTGTGTTACTTGAAGTTTCTGTTTCACGCCTTTAGTGTTGGCCCAGCGCCATGAACTAATCACACAGACAGAATGACTCCAGACTGGGCACAAGGCCAAATGCTCATCAGACATCCTCTGTCCAAGAATTTAGCTCTCCTGGCCAGGTATCTATTTCAGGCGTGTTCTTTGCTCAAAATCTTCAAAACTAAGCGCACACGGCTTTTAAATAATCATTAGAGGATATTACTGAATTCCCTCAAATCTTTATGTCCTGACATAGCCTGGTCTTTGATCAAGACAGACACTGTCCTACCTAAGTGTGGTATGATTTGTCATCATGTGAGCCGTACTGCTCAAAATGTTGAGATGTTTTTTCACCATGGCAGTCAACCTTAATAATATATTATATATTTCTAATATACAAATCTCTGTTTTGTTGATACTTACTGTACTATACCAGACTGTCCAGCTGAATGCTGTTGTGTATCACACTGAGATGTTTGGATTCCCTTTTCAACAGCAAGTAAAAGTTTACTGGGAAAAGTCAATACTGTGGTCTACAATACTGTGTACACAGAAACAGGATATGTACATTTGTTTTTACAGTAAATGTATTTGTATAGCAATGTGTTACATCATGTATTATAAACAGAAAATTCACCTTTGAGCTTTCATGTGAAGTCATAAACAGTGAACAGAAAATTTCCCACAAAATGATATCCATGCCAAAAAACAAAGACACTTCAACAATGAAAAAACCTGCGATAGTTCAGTAAAAAACAATTTGTACCTCCTCACAGTACAAAACACCATGCCATAGATATTTATGGAATATACGTCTGACAGATTTTGATAATTGAATGGATCACATGTGATGGCCCAAACGATGAAAGAATGTTTAGATGTTGTGACGGTTTCACTGAGAATCAACTCATCAGTTTTGATCAGCAAGATGTGTAAGTGGTTATTGTGCAAATTGTAGACAATTGTATTTACTCTTTTGCACACGTGCCAAAACACATGCAATGTGCAAAACAGAGATTTGAGCTCATTGTTTTGAAAAAAATAATTCTCATTTGAGAACTGAGCCAAAGCGAATGAGGAAAAAAATTGTCTCCAGTGTCCACATTGAGATCCAATCGCTCTGTCCACCTCGGGGAGCAATTACGTATATTCGCCCACGTAGTTGTATGTTGAAAATGCAATTGTATTTATCTGTGTTCAATGTGGTCACAATGCGTCCCTGACCACCTCTAGAGGTGGTTTGGCCCATCGGATCACAATCCGTCCTCAGTGCGTTTTGGGTGCGTTTACACCTGCACTTTCATGTGGTCAAGCGCTATCCGATTGCAATCAGATCACCCAAAATGCATTTTAATACAAGATGTAAAGGGGGTAACTGTAATCAGCTTTGTCCAGGGCAACACACTCCGATTAGTCCACCTTGTGGTAGACCACATGGTCCTTATTCAGCTTTTAAAAGAATTTGGAGAATTTATCTAAGACCTTACTCATTCTGATAAGATTTTAAATATTGGTGTTCACCTAGTCTGATTCACTGGATGTAGACTGCCATTGGCTGCCTATTTCAGCCAGTATTCTCCTCCTCTTCCACCATCTCTTTTGCTAGGGCATTGTCATCATCCTGTGCTTAGCACCGCCCAAGAAGACTGTGATTCGTTTAAAAAAAAATACAAACAAGCCGGAGCGGTTTTTCCCCCTAGAGTAGAATGATAATGTGTGGAGCCAGACCTTTCTTTAGCGCTGACACAGCCCTGTGGAGATAGGTCTGGCTATGCGAGTCTAATATTGACCTGAATAAGCCCAAAGCTTTTCTGGCACTTCTTGATTCTTGTGGTGTCATTCGGTTTGTGTATGAACCTTCTCACTGCAGAGGTAACACCCTCGACTTGATTCTATCACGTGGGGTATTGGTTTCTGCTCTGACTGTCTCTCCTGACACATCTGTGGTCACTTTCTTATTAAATTTAAAGTGACACTAGCCTGGCCTTAATGTACTTATCACTCACCCCGTTGGTGCGTCAACTTTAACTGTACTGGGTGAGCAATTATCTTTGATCCTTTCACTGCAGCGAAAGGCCCTGTTTAAAATTGTCCCAGTGACTTACAGTAAACACTGTCCTTTTTAGTCTCCTCGATTCAATCGCACCTTTTTCTACCACAACAAAATGGTCAAAAATGTCTGCACCATGATTTATCAAGGCTGCAGGAGAGTGGAACGCCAATGGCGTTAAGTTTACTACCTCTCACGGCACAAGTTTGTGTTGAATTACAAGCGTGTTCCGTCTGCAGCTAAAGCAGCATACTGTATTTCTCTCGCTTAATCGGTAACAATAAACACAATCCTAGATTTCTTTTTGATACCGTAGCCAAACTTACTCAAAAACAGCCATCTGTTAGCTGCTCATCCTTAACAGCTCATAGAGTTTTTAGATTTCTGAAAAAAAAATAGACCCCTAGATGAGATTAGATATGACATTATCTCCAGATACTTCTACAAAATCATTAGTGCAGTATTGTTGAATCCCAGATGGTCTCAAAATTTGTAAGAACAGAGACTTGAGATTATCTCTCTTCTGTTCTGCCAGTTTCTAAACCAACCACCTGCTTTTTTGACTCCCTACCAGCTAAACTTTTTAAAGATCTCTGGCTCTTTGGGACCTACAAAGCTGAATATTGTTTATCACTTACATCTGGCACCCTCCCCACTAGCTTTGAAACAGCTTTGGTTAAACCTCTACTCAAGAAACCAAACCTTGCAGGGTCTCTCGACGGTATTCGACCAGCCTCTATCCTTCCGTTCTTTTCAAAAGTAAAGTGTTTCTCAACAGCTTTGGCCCACATATTTAACAGTAATCTTTTTTTTTAACCATATCAATCTGCTTTCATGGCCTGCCACGCCAATGAAACTGTATTTACTAAAGTAGTGAATGATCTTCTATTAACCAGGCAAGCACAACCCAGTTACTGAGTCTTTACTCTACTTTGCCCATTAACTAGTGTTTCCTGTTTCTTGTATGACACTAAAAAGGCGTAATCATGAAAGAATAATCACACAAACAAATAATTAGTACAGTTGAATTTCATGTAATTTGTATTAAACAAAAACAGCAGATGACCCTGCACACTACCCGTTGGGAACCCCCCAATTGTCAGGCATAGCCTCTGACAAAATCCCACTAAAGTCAACCCACTGGTCCCTTCCTGACATATTGTTGTCATCCACAACACATGACTGTAACTTAAGCTGGTTTTCCACCACAAAGTTCCTGGTAATTTTAGTCCCGGGACTACTTTTCAAGGAACTAAAAAGTTCCTTCAACCCAGTGTTGACTGTATTTCCAGCTGTCTAAAGACCTGCAAAGATTAGGCAAATTAGTACGCTGACATATGAAAAAGCAACATGACATGGGACGAGGGCTGTTGGTGGTCGCAGGGGTCAACACACTCTGCAGCCTGCAATTCAGTGTGTCCGCCTGTTTCATCTAAAAAACACAATGGGGAAAAAAAAAGAAACATTAGGTTTTGTGTCAGTGTGACGCTATTTACTGCAGCATAGTATTTAGGCCAACTGATGTGGTAAAGAATGAAGTACAGCGGAGGAAAATGAAACTAAGAGCGTCTATCTCCACAGTAAATCAGCTGTTGAGTGTGGATGGTTATTTATTTGAGCTTTATACGTAGTCGCCATGAAGCAATCTGAAAATATATTTTTTCTCTCTCATTCAATGCACAACCGTCTTTTTCTTCTACTGCTCGCTCTCTCGGCTCGCTCGATCTCGCTCTGTTTTTCTCTCCGTCTTTTTTAAAATGAGTCGGGAAGCCGACAGCAAAGTCTAACTTTACTTTTAATTTGATCAGACAAAGGTAACTGCTCTCCCCTTATCCTAAAATGGACCTAAAGCGATACTAGAGTACTTCTTTGTTTTATGCAAGGAGGGTGAAAAGAGGAGATGTCACGCGTCAACGTGTCAAATCTTTAGGGTACAATACATGCGCAGTAAAATCTGATCTGCACTCACCGAAATTGAGCCAATAGCAATGCACGATCCTAGCCTCTTTCAATATGCCTTGGTTTTATGAATGAAGCGGAAGTTGAAGCCGTTGAAGCAGCGGCACTCTGTGTGTTTGACCAATCGGCGAAGGACATCCCTGCAAACTCCACTCCAAAAGTTCCTGTACTGTCAGAAAGTACTACCCCCAGACAAGGGCCTTTTTTGGGGGTAAAAAGGCCCCGGAACTTAATTTACACCCTGGTTCCTGCGGTCAAAACACAATGAGCTCCTCAAAAGGTTCCTTGTTTTGGGGGAAACAGGCTTTAAATCTTGACTAAGTTGAAGGACATTTGTAAGTCTAATGGAACTAAACCACACATACTTTCCCTTCTCAAGATCCATTATAAGAAAATCATTAAAGTGTTGAGATAGATTTTTTTCTTCGTTATTTCACGATTGTGTGGCCGAGCTTCTTTATCTTCGCCTAAGGACATCTGATCGTTTCTAAAGAGTGGGACTGAACACAATCGTTCTCCCTGAAAGAACCATGTGTTGTACATCTTTCTTGTTCAATGGGAGAGAATGGGATTGCTGATTCAATGCTTACTTTCCTCACCACATGACACATTTGCTTTATCAAGTCACAAGAATAGCACTGCGGGATTTGTCACAAACACAGGCTGGCTTAGCAATCAATTGGGTCGGACCAAATCATTTATGTACATTTGCATAAGCATTGTAAATAACACATTGCAGCCCCGGGGAAGCGGGTGGTGTGCTTGCTTTATTGAAAGGGGGGGAAAAAAAGTTATTCATGGGGTGCTCAGGTTACAAAGGAAAAAATCGCACACCCGCAGAGACTTGTGTTTAATCCTTCAGTGCGGAGCCTCTGGCTTGGCCAGGTGCCCTCAGCTATTACAACCGACAGTGTTTGTGAGTGGGAAGGCGGTGAGGGATTAGCATTAGCAGCTCCTACTGGACGGTAGGTGCATGTGCAAAGGTGGGAGGGATCTGGGTTAATGTTAGTCCCTATGCTTAAACGTGTGGTTGCCTATTAGAAGATAGTGACATAGCATTTTAATAAGGGACGCTGGTTCATGTTTTAGCATTCGGCAGGTATTCACTCATGTTAAAGATTCCTTGTGCAAGAAACTGAATCTATTTGGGGTCACCGACCTCTGACTTATCTGTGGTGAAGTACCTGATTATTATCATAATCAGGTGAAGGTCACAGAGGAGTCATTTAAAGAATAGAAGGTATTGAAGGCAGCACGGAGAGAAAGCAGAGGTTTCTGTTTTTAAGCAAGCAGCAGCTATCAGGCCAGCAGTGAGAATAGTCTCACGTACTGTAAGTAAGGAAGTAGAGCGGGCAAATAAATAAGATTAGACAGCACAGGGCATCTGCAGGGTACACACACAGACTGGTGCCCCAGAGCAATGCTTACACATCCTAACAGGAGCACTCCTCCCTCACCCACTCCCTCTCTTTCTTCTCTCTAAATCCGTCTTCTGCCGGCACTGAGGCTTTCCTCTGCCCTCCGCTGGTAACTTTTCTTGTTAATATAGCTGTTTACTGGGCTCCAAAATGCAGGATGTCTTTGGTGTTGTAGCGTACCGTATGTATCTAGTTGTGTCCGTCCTTCTGTTATACTGTAGCCACTCTTGCGTGTCTCTGCTCTGTAACGACAATCTGAACTAAAAAAAATAATAACTTTTTCCGGTCTTCACATTCACAGTCAAGGCTAGAACGAGGGTGCAAACCTTTTTGAAAGTTTAAGGTAATCTAATCAGTGCACTGACATTCAGATGTAGTGTAGGTTAGATGTACCCGACCCTATTATAAAATTCACAAATTGCTAAGAGAGCTTGTCCTTCACAAGTGCAACGTGTTCTGAAAATCTTTGAGGTCCTTCAAAATCAACAGAGACCTTCAAGGACTTCTGAATAAGAAAAACATTGTGCTCATATAAGGGCACAAAAGCATCTTTAAAGAATATGACCGTCACAAGTCAACAGTTAACAAGAATATAACAAAGGAAAAAAAATCAGTGTTTCTGCAAAACTCAGTTCAAGAGTTCCATATTAGAGGAACAGTGTTTAGCATTTAGGGGTATTTATTGGCAGAAATGGAATATAATACTAATAACTATAAAAACCTTCAAGTTCAAAGAGGTGACAGAAAGCTGTAGGACGGAGTGTTTTCAAAAATCTACAATTTAAAAAAGAAAAAGAAAAAAAGATGTTGTTCTTTAAGGATACCCGGTCCAGTCGCACAGCAGTATTCGTGTATGTATTGATTTGTGTACATAGATTTATTTTTATTATTATCAGAATTTTTTTTGTGATGGTCAGCATGAAATCAATTCTTATGTAATCCACGTAATTGTGAACCAGAAAGTATAAAGAGCGAAAAAACGGGGAGGAAGTCGGGGTGGATAGGTGGTTAAAAAAACTCTGGACTTTCGCCCAGGAGACCTCTGTTTGTGTCCCGTGTGAAACCAGAAGTCAACATTTATTTATTTGTCTGTAAATTCTGTAATTAAGTACTGCACTTCCAGAGTTATTTCAACCCAAACCACAATCTTTTCCTTCAACTAACTAAGTAGTTTTGTTGCCTAAGCTTAACCAAGTTCATATTTTCCTAATCCTATCGAAGTAGTTTAATTTTGAAAAGACTGGAGTGGAAATTGACACGTGCATCACGTGTTGCTAGACTTTCGTAGGATAACTGCACAAAAACGACGTTGTTGAAAGTCATGCTGAGCATCACGAAAAAAAAAAAAGTGAAATTCGTGTCCATGTTCACAAATCAAATAGATTAAATTGTGTTACTGTTTCACAAACAGCCTTGAGACTGTGTTGAGATACCATGAAGAAAACCACTGCCTGAAACCTGGCTTCACATGTCAGGTTTGCTAAAAATAACCTGGATGTATGCCCTTTATTGCGTTTCGTACTGTAATCTGTAGATATAAAAGACATCATGTAATAAAGCAATATGAAAACACTGCATAGCAGCTCCAGGACTTAAAGGATACATTCACACTCAAGTCCATCTTGATGTATACTCACATGTGTATATTTAGATTGAAAACGCTTTTCTCTGTTGCTATAATTCTTCCTCCTCTTTATGGCTGTGAAGAGATCCAGCCAAATAATGAGGATATCTTCCAACCGTACATCCCCTTGTAGTACAAAAGTCTCTCTGTTTTCATAGACAGTGCTGTTTCCTTGCTGAGCTGAGGAATAGTAACATAGAAAACTGAAAGATTTTCTACTAAAAGGCTATCTTTGGGAGATAACATCTTGATTTGTCTGACTCAGTCTGCTGAAGACTCATTAGCTTTGGCTGAACTAAGGGATGTATTTTTACCCAGAACAAGGACTAGATTTGGTCCCCCATCTTTTACATTGGAATCACATTTAGGAAGCAATCTCTTCACTGGAGAGGAGGAATGATTATACCGGCCAAAAGCTGTTTCAATGTCCATATGGGCTTGTGAGTGCTGTTTTGAGACAGACTAGAAAACAAGGAATTTATCCTTTAATCATGGAGCATAATGCAGGGAGCATCCTGGATTATGTTTCCCCTGTAGACACTTGCAGATCATTGAATTTTGAAATAATCAGAACATTTAAACATGCAAATTCAACGGTCATTTGTTTGTGTTTTGAAAGTTTACAAGCGTCTGGTCAAACATCATGAAACTGACTCAAAACACAGACGTATAGGTCTACAACAGAGGGGCCTTAACTGAAGATAATTTAGAACTGCGTATCAGAGTCCTGACCGAGAGCCAAATGTCGTGGTTATGTCTAGATGGTAACCCTCGATTTGCAAAACTTACCTGGTTAAATAAAGGTTTAATAAAATAATTTTTAACTTTTTGCAGGTTTTCGCAACTCTAGGGTTACCATCGTGAAGGTAGTCATGGGAGAGATACCAAACATAAAATGTACTTATGTACTGAAAGTGTTCAAAACCAAGACAAGTCCTTAAAGTTGTACATGTCACCTTCTGTGCAAAGACTTTTGTGCCTATAACATTTTGGACATAAAATGCATCCAAAAAAACTCTTAATAGTCTTTATTACACTTTGTTGAATACTCGATTCTGATTGGTCAATCACGGCGTTCTACGGTCTGTTATTTCTTTATAGCAGACCGTTGCTATGTATAACGGACCGTTGCTATGGCCGCAGTTCTGATGTCGGACTCTGGCAGACCGTTTTTGTATCAAATTATTGATTTCTTAAGTAAGTAGCCGTGTAGTAAGTGGGATAATGTACAGCTAGCAGGTCATTGTTGTGAAATAAACCCCTTCAGGGTCGGGGTCTATTTTACAACAATAACCGGCTCTCTGCACATTATCCCCTACATATCGTTCATTCACATATCGACAATACAATATGTGCATATTTGCCAGGACTATATGTATATGTAGCATATTAATTTATCATTTTTAAGTGTATAAATTATTGTATTTATCTGTTTTAACTTAACCTTTTTTATTTGTAATTGTTTTTTACTGCACTGTATCATCAAGTCAAATTCCTGTGTACATTTGGCGAATAAAGTGATTTTGATTCACTCTTTATCTTTGTTCAGATTTCTGCAGTAATGTCCTTGGCTAGAGGAAGGAGGTAACAGCGACAGATAACAGTATTAACCTAACAACTACAACAATGACAAAAACATTCTACTAAAACAATTTCAAGGGTGAGAAAATAATTGTTGGGTTGTGGAAATGGAATTAGTTGCAGCGATAAAAGGAGTAAGATGTAGATGAGGATGTAAAGCAGATTCTAGTCAGCAGGAGCAGCAGCCTGAAAGGCTGGAGAACCAATTATAGTGAGTGAAAATGGAGCTGGTAAAGTGGAGGATGACATAAACATTAATCTAAACAGGTATGAGGGAACTGCACTGCTAAGGGTTTTGTAAAATAGGATGTGTCTGTGTATTTTTGACGATTTTCTAAAAAGATAAGACGGCTTCATTATATTTGCAGCAGTGATTTTCATAGCATCACAGTACAATAGTAAATCAGAGAGCAGGATGATATGTAGTGTCGAATCTACTACTACGATAAACACTGAAGATTAGAGTCATTATAATCAACAAAGAAATGATGCAATCAAAATAAACCCTGGAATGCCCATGCTGTAATCATACCACTTTCTGGATATATGATGTTTTAAGCAAAATGCAGAATGATTGCAGCTGAAGCTCAGTCAATTTGTCAACTTTCATTATGCAATCACAACCTCATGTCGCAATAACTGCACCAAGGTGTTCCTCCGTCTGTCACATTTAGAGTAATGATGCATAATGGTGCATTGTGGCTGGTTTGTGACACATTGGCTGAGCACATACTCATTCTTTTAATATATTTTTTCTGTCTGATAATGAAGTCGTACAATGACAATTGAAGACTATTCACTGCAGTTTCAAAGTCATGAGTTTCTAGTCAGTTCAAATGGATGTAAATGAATGTGCGGTGACACTCATCACTTTGATAAAACAAAAGCTCTGATGTGTTTTTCCGCTAACACCACTAATGAGGGTTTCCTGGTGTCATGGTGATCTGCCTGCCAAGGGAAGACAGCTCCACTCTTCATTTGCTCTTTTTGTTTATGTGTCATTTTTTTTAATCTGGCACATCGGAAGCACTAATTGCTGTTTTTTAATACAAACCTGTTGGTGATAAACAGTACCACCTCTCTTAAAAAAGGGACCCTGTGGAGTTTTTGACCACAAGTAGAGCTATGGAATATCCCAAAAAAAAAAAAGTTTGTTGAAAAATTTTTGAAGAGAGAAAAGCATTCAGCGTGTTTGCTAGGCCTCAAGGATGCACACAGTGTGTTTGATGCAAAATAAAATGGTTGTAAACGCAACTGTTTGTATACAAGAAAAGCCCACAGGGTTCCTTTTTTTTTAATTTCAAAATCTCTTTTGAGTATCGCCCCTTTTTCTACACCATCTTTCTTTACAAAAATAATGAAATGAAAAGCACATTTACCCACATCAATATTCTGTTTGTAGTTGTAAAAGAAAGAACGCTCCGTACTGGGGGAGATACATAACTTTAATATCACAATATGTTCTGGTGAATGCAGACTTCAGGCTTTCGAGTAGTTTTGCGTATAAGGTCATTCGCCAGCAGCCGCAGCAGGCATTTGAATTTCTGCCAGGTCCCTAAATTAACTTTTTAAAGTCTGGATTTTTCCCTTTAAGTTCGTTCAAGGGATTTTATGGCGTATCGTTTTATCAGATGGAAACATGGTAAATGCCTTCTACATCATTTAATACACATTTGAAATCTCCACTATAATTTACAAGAAAGATGCGTCCATAACTGGGTGCAGCAGGGTTTAAGAGATTAATAGACAAATTGCTTCTGCATAGCAATTACTGCAGGAATACAGATTATCCCAAAAAGTTACAGTTTTTGTTTTCTTCATAAAACTGCAAACATTCTAATGAATACAACTACATTGAAATGCTGTTTTTCTCTCTGCAGGGCCCGTTCTTGGCCTTCGTCACTCACAGCTAATGGATGTCTTAACCCAGTATGCCTACAATGACAGTTTCAATGATAACGGAACATGGAGCTTCAACGAAACGGATCAGGAGCAGAAGCACCCTTACAACTACTATGCCATGCTGCTCACTCTGCTCATCTTCGTCATCGTCTTCGGCAACGTGTTGGTGTGCATTGCTGTGTCCAGGGAGAAGGCCCTGCAGACCACCACCAACTACCTGATCGTCAGCCTGGCGGTCGCCGACCTTCTGGTGGCCACGCTGGTTATGCCCTGGGTCGTCTACTTAGAGGTATATACACTGTACTTACACAGAATAGAAATAACGGAATAAAAGAATACAATAATAAAAATAAAAATAAAATGTCTATATACAAGTCAAGTGTTCAGGAGTTGTAAAGCACCCGATTTGACTGTTATCAGGCCATTAAATAAGCGTTATCAGT
>CAKALU010056100.1:0-55174 GCA_916700995.1 Hozukius guyotensis | reverse complement strand
GTCTCCAGTCTCTCCCAGCATGCTCCACTGCTGCCCAACTGGCTTCCTCAGATCTGCCATTAGTCAGATTTCCATTACAGAGCCAGAAAGGACGAGCCAGGATGCTACTAATTAACCCCCAGAACAAAACATGTTATGATTCTTTTTGTACTTGTGGCCAACACAGACGAGGAATTAATAGGTTTACCAAACAAATACCGCTTTTGATCATGCTTTTTGGAAAAAAAAAAAGCTTTACGTCCTCTCGATCTTACTGTAGAGCTGTGGCAGAAGTACCTTTTAGATTATCAGAGAGGAGAAGAGGGATGATGAATGAGAGAAAGACAAACAGACACAGATGACAGAAGAAAAAAGGAGGACTGAAGGGACAAATGATGAAGAAAAATGGGAAAACAATGTAAGGATGAGGAGGACAGGTGGGTTATTAGATCTGCAGACAGAGCTTCTCTTTCTTTCTCCCTCTCTGTCTTTGCAGTATCTCATCTGGCACATATGACACGCGCTACGACGCTTAAATCGCCTTTCAGATCTGCACCGAAGCAGCCGCGTCTCATTCTGGCTGCTTCAGAAACAGAGAGTGGGAGTCAAACTGTTAATTTGCTCAGAGAGAGGTTAACACATGATGACATCCAACTTCAACACCTAAAAACTGTGGTGACAAAGATAAATTGCAACGGCAGATAAAGATTTTTGGTCTGGTAAATGTTTGGACACTTAATGAACAGAAAAAAGACGGCAGTGAGGGGAGATTTTTTTAACAAATGTATAAAATAATACATGATTTTAACAGATACGTATAAGCAAACATGGACTATGAAGTCAACTCGGTCTCACAGGAAGGCATTTTAGCTGTTTTGTGCATCATTTGTATACTGCTTTTTGCGTGTCATTTGTCAAAACTACAGTAACGTCAGCAGTTAGGTTGAGGCAACAAAACCACTTAGTTAGGTTTAGGAAAAATGTCATGGTTGGGCTTAAAATATGTACGTAAACTAAGTAAAATACTTATGAAAACAACGTAACATAAGCACGGAAAACACGTCACAAACGTCACTAAAAACGTGACAAACGTCACTAACGGGACTTAAAAAAACTAAACACTGGCCTCCTGTTTAAAAGTGGTGTGTTGGACCCTTACACCTCTCCACCCGCCCGCCAAAAGCGGCTTTTCTCACATTTTATTCTACGTCACTAGCTCTGAGCGTGGCTTATTTACGTGGATGTCTTTAGGACTTAGTAAACTACATGGCCAAAACCCAGAAAGGTGTTCGTATTGCCCGCTAAATGAGTTGCACGTTATTGAAATGTGTTTTTCTTGAAATTTCAAAAAGGTTGGACCTGCAGGAACACAGAAGTGAACTACATGTGCCTTCATTTCTGCAAAGGAAATGACACATACAGATACTTCTGCTGTCCTTTTGCAATCTTTCATAGACGCTCAACTTGTGCCGACCTGTGATGAGGTGCGAAAACCAAATTGCACCTCAGATCGTTTTCTGTTCTCCAAGAGAATACTTGAGAGCGGGCAGTGAGACAGCAAAGAACAGGAACAGCAGAGGCAGCATGGATGTGTATTTTAAGGTTTTGGCATTCGAAAAGGGATGAGAGGGAGACCAAGGTTGGTTGGTACACAGCTATTTTCTGGTGCTTTGAAGGTCACAGAAACAAAAATGGAACATCAAAATGTCTTAACCTTAACTCCTCTTCTGTGTTAAAACATCTGAAAGTCACTTTTTTGGTGAGCGTAACACTCCGGTTTTATAGTATCGAAAGTGAAAAAGTGGTCTGTGAACTAAACATATTATAAAACTGTGTTAAATAGAGGTATTGGAAATGTGTTATTCTAGTTAATAGACATAGGAATCAGCTATATTTTGTTATAAGATATGAGAGTATGTAATGAATGATGGTAGCTGACATAATAAGCTAGAATAATTTCACTACAAAGTTGGGTCAAATGTGAGCGAGGTTGGTTGGCACGTGTCAATTAATGTAACTGTTAATGTATATTTTGTTGGGGTATTTTTAGAGATTAAAAACTATTTTAAAAGATAAAATAATAAAAACAATGTTTATATCGTTATTTAATTATTATTATTATTATTGAAAGTTCAATGGCAAAAGTAATTAGACACTCCTAGTGATTATTTGCTTAAAAATGTTGTTTTTAAAAATGGGCAGCTATTCTATTAAGTGTTCATGTTTTCTGGTTGTTGCTTGAATTAAATGTTCAAATTGCTTCACTTTTTGTTTCAACATTTCAACATTGTGCCAACCAACGCTGTGATTTAATCATGAATCACCTAACTTTAGAAAACATGTGTGTACATTAAAACATATTTCTGTTATAACTCAGACCTTAACCTTTCATTTGCTGCTGGTTAGAATATATTGACATAAATTATGCCAGAGAAATATGGCAGCGAGTGAAAAGTGTGCCAACCAACCCCGGTCTCTTGTTGTGGACTTTTAAAAGCCTTCGGTCAGCTCGCACGAAGTACACAGGAAAAACAATCCCACAAATCAGGGTTTTTTTTCCATCAACACACTCTTGTTCTATCAACAGTATGAAATGGATATTTGAGCTCAAATGAAAAAAATGACTCTGCACAAATTGGACAGAATTGAGACTTTATTGACCAAGGCAATAACTTTGAAATCAAATTACAACACTACACTGTGAACTGCTGATGTTTACTCCCTGAAGCCTAATTCATAGTTTTCAACCATAGCGTGTGTGACGCCATAAATTATTTCTGTGTCCCTAAAATGCGTCATAGAACCATAAAAGAGAGAAAAGACACGTATGATGAGCTGCATTTCTCTGGTATTGGTTGAGCCAGGAGGAGAACAGATGCTGCATTAGTCACAGACTAAACCTCGGCCGTCTCTGTTGAACTGTACATGTATTCGAGTGGGTGGTCTCTGGCTCTGGGTGTGAGTGAGAGGGCTGGCTGCATGTGTGTGCATTGTTGAGGTGTTTCTCTTTTGTGTTTTTTGCATTGGAAGATGATTAATGTGTATTTGTGTGAGCTTACGTATGCACAAGCTAATTGTGCTTGATTGTGTGTGTGCGCTTCCATGTCATCAAACATCCATACACATGTGCGGGGGAGCTGGAACAAGATTGTGCATCTGAATCAGAGCCAGGCACGTAGGCCTATACCTATATCTGTGCTGAGACACTCGGGGATTCATTTTGCACAGATATTCCTGCCAAAGCTATTTACAGGCTCCCCATACCAAACCTCCTTTAGTGTTGAATCCAAACCTTTCCTAGCAGATCTCAGGTGTTTCTCACCTGCAGCAAGAGGAAGTTGCACAGTATATTGTAGGGGTGGAATACGTTTTTTTCATAATGCAAAAGGTTTTCAATTATAATTATTACACGGTATTGTTGAATACTCGATTCTGATTGGTCAACCACAGCGTTCTACGGTCTGTTATTTCTTTATAGCAGCCCGTTGCTATGTATAACAGACCGTTGCTATGGGCGCAGTTCTGATGTCAGACTCTGGAGGACCATTTTTGTGTCAAATTATTGATTTCTTAATTAAATAGCCGTGTAATAAGCGGGATAATGTACAGCTTACTGTATGAATGTCAGAAACTAGTCTCTAATTTCTATGAATTTAGGAAGGATTTTACACACAAAGTTAGTAATGGATTTATGAATAGTGGGAGCAACTCAGTTCTCTGGTTCTTGCACCTTAGGTGATCAGCTAGAAAGCATTTCAATCAGCTTATTTTTGACATTATTTGATGATGATTTGCAATCAGGATTCTAAAAACACCGAGGTGAAGCCATTTTGCAAATGGTGAAGTATGATTGCGTGGCAGGGTGGTTGTTATGTAGTCATAGTTCTTGACTATAAGGCTTAAAGAGTGTGATTTTAACAGCAGCGCTTCGCCGCCAACAAAGAACTCATTTGACCTTTTGTACGACTGAAAATGAAAGATCAATGGAAAGGCAAAAAGGCAAAAATCTGGCAGACCTTAAGCTGTTTAAAATGACTGCAGATTGGTGAGGTGGACGCACACACACACACTCACACACACACAAAGGTAGAGATCACAGGAGGTAATCTATGCTCAGATGGTAGACAGGAGACTGACCTTTACCAGTTTTGTCGTGACTCACTCTCACTGAGTGAATGTGCGTGTGTGTGTTGATAGTCAGAATGTCAGGGGATCAAACAATACCTATGACCGATAGCGATTCTGGGTTTTTTCAAATGAAACGCTGCAGAAACCAGAGATTTTGTGTATTTTTATTCTTGTGAGAAACTGAATTAAGGTTGTTAATTCTCACATTTTACGACAAGCTGTTCAATCTTTAGTCTGATGTGCGGTTGGATAGGACCGATGGGAAAAGTCTAATGATCTGCTCTGTATTCTGGAGAAGAGTTCAGCTCTGTCGCGGGAAGACTTAACATACTGTAATTAGGATGTGTGTGTGTGTGCACTTCCACAGTCTGATAAACAAATCTAGCTTTTAAAATCAAGCCATCTTCATTGTACTTTTGAAAACAGTAATTACCAACAGACAAAACCACTGAAATATATTTCCTGTCTCCCCCCCCTCTTTCTCTTTCTGTCACACACACACACACACACATTCCTACATTAGTCATTCTCTAATCTAACTTGCATTAGCGTTTCCCTTCAAACCCCTCATTGTTAGTCGAGTGTACAAACAGCCGCAGTGCTCAGAACTGTGGGAGCTGGCGTGCAAACAGCAAAAACCCTTTTGTGCCGAGCATCATTCGCTCTCCTTTGATTAGAAAACAGCACTCAGCCCTCCTGCTCCGATCCAGGCATCGCAAATGACGCCTCTCCAAAATGTCATTCGGTTTGATTTTGTTTTCCCCATCAGCTTTGTGAGCAAACAAAACAAATAATAAATGTACCCTTGATTAAAAAAATTACACATTGTTCCTCGACCTGAAATACTCAGTGTGGAGGAAATTACTTCTTGATTGACGGTGCAAATGACTGTTTCACGTTTTTCAACATCGACCGTGTATCTCTTGTTGTTTGCACTTTCCCCCTTTGTTGCTGTAATCCTGCAAATTTCCCCGCTGTGGGACTAATAAAGGATTATCTTATCTTATCTTATCGTTATTTTATGTAAACACGTCGTCTACCAAAATGTATGCAGATACCTGCTGCATCGATCTAAAACATGACTCAACATAATAAGGCCAGTGGTATAGCAACCCGTGTTTGACGAGTTGGGAGTGAGAATGTTTTACGTATAGTTATGGTTTTTCACATGAAAAACACAACACCAGAATCAATTCTTTAAGACCCCAAGTGTCATTGAAACCCACTGAAATTTCTTTTATTGAAAAACATTATGATCAGTGGGTCACCTTCGGGTCTGAGAGGTGAAGCCAATGCTGAAGGAAACCTGCATTCTTTCTAACAACCAGCAGGGGGCGACTCCTCTGGTTGCAAAAAGAAGTCTGATTGTATAGAAGTCTATGAGAAAATGAGCCTACTTCTCACTTGATTTATTACCTGAGTAAACATTGTAAACATGAGTTTATGGTCTCAATCGCTAGTTTCAAGTCTTCTTCAATACAGCATGATGTTCATTTAGTAAATTATGGTCCCATTTAGAGTCAAATAGACCATAAAGTAGGGTTTGCTTTAGGGCGTGGCTACCTTGTGATTGACAGGTCGCTACCACGGCGTTGTCCGGTCTGGGAGTTGTCTTCGTGTTTTCTACTTACAGCTTTAACCCTTTCACAGTGTGTTTTCAGTTCATGAAAGTGAATTGTAACATTTTGATAACCTAAAAATGTCTTATTCAACGTTCAGTTGTACTTACCTCCCCCTCTAGTGTCACTTAGTTGCAGTCTTGGTTGCAAAAAAACAAGATGGCCACGGCCAAATACCAACCAAATGCCAATAAATTAATTTTGTGGGATATACGCGAATTACAGTGCATTGCTTTTCATAGGTTTAGCTACGAACAGTGTATGAGACCAGCCTGACACATTTAAAGCCCCCCACCCTGCATGCATGCATATATTTTGAGTTTCTTTCTTCCCTATTTAACTTGCATTGTTCTGTTGTCTTATCATCCATTTAAGATGGATCAAACACAATTCAAGAGGCAGGTTTCAGCAGATAATTGTTCATGTTCTTCTTCCTCTTCTTTTCTCTTCTCCTGCATCTGTCTTATGTCATCTTTCCTAAATGAATGATGTTGCTGGCATCTTTTAATTAGCAGAGGAGGTCTGGACATCAAGTGACTCTTGACTGGCGTGTAAAACTTGTCACTGCTCTCCTTGTTCAATCACCCGTTCTTTTTATCATTCCTCCTACTCTAACTCCTCCACCTCCCTTTCTTCCTCTTGATTGACAGGACTATCAGGAGTCCACCCACCTGGAGCAGTTTGTGACCCGCTTCTTGCTGAAGGAGACAACCAATCAGCTTCATTCACTCCAGAGCTCTCTCGAGTGCGCCATGGAAACCACAGCCGAGCAGACTCGCCAGGAGAAGTAAGAACAAATCTCTCTCACACATGCAATTAGTCCTTAAAACACGGACAAATTGTATTGTACAGTGGCACCTATAATCACAGTTCTCACATTTAAAGTGCGACAATTTTGTCCAAACCGCACACACTAATTTACATCCCACATTTAAGATTTAAATGGTGCTTTCATCCAAGGTGCTGTGCAACAACACAGGTTCCTACCCTGTATTTGTCAAGACTACCCGCTCTCCCCCTGTAATCCAGCAGTTATCTATAATCCTTTATTTATATGTAACCTTCCTATGGGAAATATATACATGGAAGGAGAAAATTAAGAAGGGATTGTTAAGACTTTGAAGAGAGATTGTAAAAATATGGAGGCCAACAGAACACAACCAAATAGAAGGAAAGATTGTGTTCTGAAATCAAAATGCATGTACTGTATGTCAAAAGTTATTGGGGATAGTCGTAAATCATTGCAGGTGAAAATAAGAGCCTGGCTGCACCACAAAATATCAGAAGGAAAACAGAAGGACCTTTTCACATTGATGAATCACCAACCTGGTACTTTAAAGCTGCCCCTATCAATATTTTATATCAAGAATGAATGAACTGACTTTCTATAATATGAAAGGTGACATTCGTAGTGACGAATCTACCGTGAATTATTAACAACTCTGCAGTTCCCTTCAACTCTACAGAGCGTTTTAGTGTCTTTCAACTTTGTTTTGATTTTACAACCCACAACTTTGGTTCACTCTCACTCTCACTCTCATCAGCCTCATTTCCAGTCACAGTGGCAGCTATCAAACAGATAAAGTTAGCAACTAGCTTGTGAACATAGTGGAGCATTAGCAGCTAAAGAACTAAACTAAGTAGTTTCGTTGCCTAAACCTAAATTTCCTTTGAAGATGGAAGTTTATTTTGAATAACTGAATAACTGAATAATATAATAATAATAGCTGAATAACTTTTCGTAAGATATCATGTGAACCGTTGTATGAGGATACGTTGCACAACTGCAAGGAAAGTGAATATCAGACTTACATTCATCAAGTGGACACAAACACAACTCCAAATCAATGCAAATGTTGCTCTCTGTCTGCTGGATGTGTAAATAGGGGACTGTTCGCAAACGTGTTCGCCATATCAACTTTGATTATGTCAAATGTTGTGTTTACAGCTTGTTGTGCTGCCCCCAACTGTTTAAAAAAAATCAATTAATGCAGGTTTAACACGGGTCATGTTACTATGTTGCTGTGTTCTTCAACCCTAAAATGTGCAAAATATGACTTTTTTACTACCGTAAGCCATCCGCTATTTGTGGATCAAAACACTGACAGAAACCAGACTAATGCCACTGATGAATAATTTAAGTCTGCTAATCACATTATGTGTTCCCCAGCTTTATCTCTAATTAAACTAACATATGCTAAGATTTAAGGTATTTGCATGACAGATCGACAATTACAATATGACCTTAATGTGGTTATGATTTAATTATTAACATGTATATAAATGTACTGACAGATAATAAACACTCTCCCGCTGGCTGAGTGGACAGTTCATGATTAAACCTGTGTGTGTGTGCAGTACTTGATCAATTCAGGCGTGCTCGGTTCATTAGTGATGATGACTCACCAGTACACAAGTGCACGCGGTTTCATATACGCTGTGTGTGTGTGTGTGTGGGTGTGAAAGTATGTACGTGGGCCTCCCCTGCAGGTTATGTGGTCATGGTATAGGCTATTTAAAGGACAGGCGGATGACGCACGCTCTTTTTGCGTCCTGTCACCTGTCTGTGTTCACACTTGCTTTGCAGCTTCAACAACGGAGCACTGATTTGCTGCCAACCTCTTCCAGTTTGACTTGTTTTTCATTTTAAAAGGATTGTTGTGTCCCTTTTTCTCACCATGTTTGCACCTATCCTCAGAGGCAGAACACGATGGGCTCGGATAATTGACATCTGAGAGGCTTCCACCAACTCTTTCCTTTCCTCTCCTCTCCTCACCTCCTCTAAATGTTTCTTTCTCCCTCGCTCCCAAAGCAGCTTCTTCTCCTCCAGTATCCGTCTCTGAATTAATTCCCCTCTGAATCTGAATGCTATCACTCTGTTCTTCCAAACTATCTAGAGGATCTGGCTGTTTCTCTGGTGGCTTTAAATTGATTTCTGTGGTCAGTGTTTTTTTTGTGTGAAGAGGACAAACAGGAGCTCACATTCATGGATGCACGGTATGACTCAGAGCAAACATAGTATAACTTTCCTCTTGGTGATTTCTTGTTATTTGCCCAATAGATAACCTTTATTTTTCTTTGATGCATCATTAATCTGCATCATCATTGTCATTATTTCAGTAATCATTTTCTGGCTTTAAACCTCAGTCTGAGTTGGAAACCTAATAGGTGAAACATGGACATAAAGGTCCTGGATCTTGTTGCCCCTCTGCTAATTATGGCCACACAGTTTGCTCTTCAGCTTCACCTCTCAGTTGTCATGAACGCTGTGGAAGAAACATGACGATGTAAAGGCTGCTGATCTTTCCTCTATTACTGATCTCAGGCGTGTTTTAGCTATTAAAGTCGCTGCATAGCCGAGAATACAGTATGACTCACTAGAAGACCAAGAGGGACCCGCCACCTCCTCCATACATCAAGCTCACACACATTTGACTAGTGGATTAATTATACTGCATTTCTCCCAGATGTGGGAGGGAGCATTTGAAATCTATTATACTTATTATGGAAGTGGTGTCATATGAAGCAACCACAGTCCTCTGAACAAAAGGAGAACACTCTGAATACGCTGATTGGGATTTTAGTATTTAAGAAAAACACGAAGTCACAGATCTTCCCATTTAGATTAGTTACCTTACTCTATATGAGATGTACTGTATAGTTAAAGCTAAAAGCCAAGTAATGAATAAAGACTAGTGGATTAAAGGAATAGTTTGACATTTAGAGAGTTAGATAAGAAGATTGATACCACTCTCAATGCAACAGGAAGAAATATAAATAGCACGACATCACAACGACAATCCGCATGTCATGAAGTCACATTTTAGGCTTTTTGCCTGTCATTTGTACGCCACGCAACAAAACTATCGTAACATCTGCAGTTAGGTTTAGGCAACAAAACCACTTTAGGAAAAACATAATGGTTAGGCATAAAATAAGTACGTAAACTACGTAAAATACATATGGAAACAACGTAACATAAGTACAGAAAACATGTGACAAATGTCACTATAGTAACTCACAAAACAAAACACCGGCCTAGAACACCGGTCTCCTGGTTAAAAGTTGTGTGTTTGTTGGACCCAACCACTCCACCCGCCCACCATAGGCGGTCTTTCTCACTTTTTATGCATCCATACCTCTGAGCGTGGCATATTTACGTGGATGCGTTTACATTGCAGTCAGTATGGGGTACAAATTACACGCCAAAAGCAAGAACGGCCTTCTTATTGAACGCTAAATGCCTCGCACATTATCGTGTCATTCATACGCCTTTTCGTGCGAACAAGCTGCTCAATATCTGTGCACTAAATATGAAGCTACAGCTTGCAGCCAATTAGCTAAGCCCACCAATCAAAAACAAGCACAAGGGAAAAGTTTTTTTTTACTATGAATGTTGTAAATATCTTGCAAGGAATTACATTTACCTAAAACAGGCAAACACGAACTATTAAACATTGTAAAGAAGATGTACAAAAATATCAATGTGAAGTCTGAAAAACTTGCTCTTTCGTTTGCCCAAAACTTACACATATAAACGTGTGCATTCACCTGCACACGCACACACACATCCCCACAGACACCCTGAGGTCTTCTCAAAATAAGGGGCCGAACAACTTGACAGCTCGAAGTTAAATCTTAGGCCATGTCACCCTGCAGCTGCATGTACCTTGTCCCTGGCATTAGCATCACCGTCAGACCAACACAACATGCAAATATAACGAGAGCCCGGACGACTTCAGGCTCGAGCTGAGACATCTATTCATGAGGCTGTGTGCTTCGCTCACCTGGCGACGTCTTAAATTGCAAAACAAAAATGAAAGAAAATTACAAGTTGTCCCTCTTCTTTTTCACTTTTTGGCACAAATGAGTTCATATAATAAATTGCTCAGTCAGTGGAGCCCAAATCCAAGCCAAAAATTTGTGAGACCCATCTGTTATGTGGTGTGTGCAGTGCACCACAAAAACCACAGAACAAAAGGTAATTTAATGTCGGTGTTACTACGACTTTTAATTGTAATGCAGTTGACTCTTTGCTAAGCCCCGCCCCCCACTGCTACTCCATCAAGCTGTCGGAGCTACCGTAGAGCCCACACTGTCACTAACTGCACTCCCTACATAAATATTAGCACATTTTTTGGGAAAAAAAATATATATATTTCAGAGAGAAGCAGATAGAAGGGTCTACAATATGCGTTTTAAGGATATATCAGGATATCAAACTGATTCAGGAGCAAAAACGGGTTAAAAAAATAAAGATAGAAGGCCTAATGAGTGTAAAAGTCAATCATCACATTATGGCGATTGAAACAGAAGACAATGAAATTAAGGAACAAAACTGTTCCTCATTAAAAAGCAAAAGCAGCATGTGTATACCTTCAGGATACCTTCAGTATACCTACAGGCTAACGCTAATTGTGGGGGCGGCCGTTGCTCAGAGGCGGAGCAGGTCGTCCACCAATTGGAAGGTTGGTGGTTCAATCCCCGGCACATGTTCAAGTGTCCTTGAGCAAGATACTTAACCCTTAACCCAAATTGCTCCCAAAGGCAGTGCCATCGGTGTGTGAATGAGTATTTAGAATAGATCCTGATGAGCAGTTGGCACCTTGTATGGCAGCCTCTGCCATCAGTGTATGAATGGAGTGAGTGTACAGCGCTTTGAGTGGTCGGATGACTAGAAAAGGGCTATATAAATGCAAGTCCATTTACCACCATTTAATGATGTGCAAACACACTCTACTAATCAGTCAGCTTCACAGGTTTTTACATAGAAAAAAAACGTTTTAGAAATGTATATCTCTTTGCAACCTCTCTGGTTTGCCCCTCTCACACTTGCCCCAGGCAAACGTTTAACCATGACTAGCTTTAAATCAACAAAACCAGCCTGAAAATGAAGAAAATCTGAAACGATTGCATGAGAGTCTACGGAGCAAGAGCCTGATAGTTGGCGAGCCTTGGTCAGAGCTGGCCGACGCTATGATTCGCCGGTCTGCGTTTGAGGGGCAGGACTTAACGAAAGGTCAATTGCAACAAAATATGCTTAAATATTTTGATGTCTGATTAATTATGTCCCTGTTTTGTCTCCAGACAGGGCCCGCTGAAGCCAGAGGTTTTGTCCATCCAGTGGTCCGGTCGTCGCTCCCATCGGAGGCTCCAGAGGAACAGCAGCCTCTCTCCCAACAACCCTCTCCTCAGTCTCGTCAATTCAGGTGGGTTCATATGTTCTGCTGTCTAATGCTGAGTTTGTATAAATAACCAGTGCATCCTGTTGTGTTTCATACTGCAGCGCTCCACTTTTCTTGAGTTACGTGGTCTTGTAGCTGCCAGTGGCAAAAAAGCTGCTCGACCAGAGTCGGTGTGTCTCCACGGGAGGAGGGGAGGGAGGTCGTGTAGGTGTGAGAGAGAGACTGGAGTGAGAGACAGAGAGAGATTGAAGTGTGTGCTCCAAAGCCATTGAACACTCTGGCACTTTGCCGGTGCTCTTTTGGAGGTGTGCAGGTTAGGGAGATGTAAGGCCTCAATCTCAGATGACCATGTGCTGTGAGTGTGAATACACTTTCATTGTGAGTCAAAGAGTAACTCCCTTCATGATATACATCACACACCAGCAGCTACAGTTAGATAATCAGCCAAGCGCTCTCTGGTTTGTGATGCACAAGTGCACCGGCCTGCCGCTTGTTTGTTGATGCTGGTTTGATTTGTGATGCATTGAGTCCTTTGCAGGCACACACTCTCTCTCTCTCTCTCTCTCTCTCTCTCATGCAGGGCTGCACACAGTACACATACTTCTTCAATATTGGGCAGTGCGAAAAGCATTAAACCTGAATGAATACAGAAATGATTGCAAATGGAGTAAATTTTTTGAATTTTATTCTTACTGATCCGATTACGACTTTTCTAGAGAGATATGTAGGGTAACTGTGATTAACTCAATGTTATTTATCTTGGGTCACTATATATATATTCCTCCCGAGGTCACAATTCTCCCGTATTTCTCCCGATTTATGGCAAATTTTCACACTTTTTTTCCTTTTCGTTATCTTAGTCTGTTTCTGGAACTGAGCAGTGTGTATAATCCCTACTGTTTCCAGTCGGACGACAATAGAGCTACTGTGGAGGTAATTCCTGTTAAATAAGGACTCAAGAACAAGAGAGTGTCCTTCTGGGTTTTATCACACACTTGCAAGTGAGCACACAACCATCAACATAGGATGTTCAAGGCTGAGAGCACTGAGTCTCTCCTTTTAGAGATCCTGCTCCCTCTCACTCAGCACCGGCTCTCCTCAAGGCTGTGTGCCGAGCCCGCTACTCTATGCACTCTACACCCATGACTGCACTCCATCCCACCCCTCAAACACGGTCATCAAATTCACAGACGACACCACCGTGGTCGGGCTCCTCTTGAAAGGTGACAAGACGGCCTACAGAGACGAGGTCCAGCGACTGACGGCATGGTGTGCAGACAATAACCTGGCTCTCAACACAGCAAAAACAAAGGAAATCATCATTGACTTCAGACACATGGCGAACCCTGTCCCACTCCACATCCACGGAGACTGCGTGGAAAGGGTCCCAACCTTCAAGTTCTTGGGCATCCACATCACGGGGGAGCTCTCCTGGTCCACTAACAAACTGGGACAAAAGCTGCTGGTGGCCTTCTATCACTTTGCCATCGAGAGCATACTGGCGTATGGCATCACAGTGTGGTACGCCGGGTGCTCAGCTGCGGACAAGAGAGCTCTCCAGAGGGTCATAAACTCAGCCCAGAAGATTGTTGGCTGCCCTCTGCCCTCCCTGGAGGACAATTCCAGTTACCGCTGCCTCAACAGAGCCAAAAACATTATCAAGCACTCCTCCCACCCAGCACATCACCTATTTAACCTGTTGCCCTCTGGCAGGCACTACAGGTCCATCAGAGCTCGCACCACCAGACAGACAACAGTTTCTTTCCCTGGGCCATAAGAACTCTAAACACTGTCAAACAGTAAACACCGCATACTTGTGCAATAATTATTTTTTTTAATGAAATAGCTACACTATTTATACACAGTTTTTTTGAATTGCACTGATCTGGAGTAGCACTCCAGATATATGTGTATTATGTGGGGAACGAATGGGTACTGTGAATGTTATGTGTAAAATGGAGGAATGAATGCGTATTGTAGCTGTCTGTTTCTTTTTATTTATTTTTAACAGCACTGATCAGGAGAAGCCCTCCAAATTTCATTGTACCATGTACAATGACAATAAAGCTTTCTATTCTAGCACTATTTATACCTTTGCATACAATCGTACATCTCATAGCCTTCTCTGTCTGACACTTCTGTCCATTTAAGGTACCATCATCAAATAAGCACTGCATGTTTCTTGACCCAGAATACAACACAGAAACTGAAATAGACACCTGTCAGGACCTTATGAATGGCTGCATGTTTGTATTTTTCCAGCACATTTCCTCCCTTTGAGCATTCAATGCTCACATCAAATGTAAAATACATGCATATAAGTCAACATCAATTCTAACTGCTCCACAGCTACACCAACTGTCGCTTCCAGGCGGAAGAGAGCAGTCTATGCTTGTGACACAGCGCAGTTTGAGCTCATGTTTAAGCTTCGCTCGCCACAGCGTGAAGCGCCCAAAGTTGGGTTTTGCGCGATGCAGCGAAAAGCCGTCATGGCCATTGGAAATAACGGGTTTCAGAGCGCAAACATAATGATAAGACAAATGAACTTTATCATCAGATTCACTTCTTCACCACATTTCACCACAGCAGTTGTTCCAGTTATTTCTATTTCCAGCCTGGTTGTTGTATGTATTTAACTATTGTTTGCACACAGTCAGTTTTCCATTATGACACCAGCCGCGGTTGCTGGGAGATTTGTGACACAGCTGCAGAGCCTCCATAAACTTCGATTACAGGCCTCAAAGCTTTTCTATTGATTGTCGTGTTTGTGCGTTGCATTACATGAAAGAAAAAATTGAAATGCCTTCTGGGACACCGCCACTATTTTAGAGGTATCCAGCTAAAATAATCAATGGAGGAAAATGTGTTTAAAATACAGTCGATGTATACAGCAGCACCTTTCATCACTTCATCTTTGTTGTTTACGCTTCATCTTGTCTGTGTCTCCAGGTGGTTATGATGAAGACGGCCAGTGGATAATCCAGGTCAACAGACTGCAGAGGCTCATCGACCGTCTAGAAAAAAAGGTGACTTCCTTTCTTTCAACCCTTTTCCGTTCTCTCCTCTCCTTCCTGCCTCTTTCTTCTTCTCTTCTTCTTGCTTCTGTTATTTTCATCTTTGTCTGTCTCCTCTCACCATCCCGGCCATCTGGTCTTTACATCGCTTTCTCAAATTAACCACAAATTATGGCAAGTTGACTCACAACATTATCAACAAATTAACTCAACCCAACAACACCCGCCCACGTACGAACACATACACATATGTAGCCTATAAGGGAAATATCGGCGGCACACAAACTCTCACAGCTATCTGTGTGTGTTGGATCCTTTATTGATTATGCACACATAAATGGTAAATCAGGGGTTCCCAAAGCGGGGGTTGGGATCCCACAAGGGAATAAAATTTAAATCTTAGGGTCTTTGAGATTATTACTGTAAATTACTGTAAAAAAAAACCAACATATTTCTACTACACAAAGAAAGTTATGTTTACTTTTTTATCCTGTCTTCTAATCTTTATTTTTTTCTTGTTGTACTTCTTTATTATTATTTATTATTAGATGTTTTCATATAGCAACTCTTTAGTTGAATAGGTCCAAAGCAATTGACAATGTTTTTTTAAGGGCTAACAAACCAAAAAGTTGTAAAAAAAACAAACAATAAGTCTGTAAAGCAGCTAATCAGTGTTTTATATTAAAGAGGACATATTATGCTTTTGTGCTTTTTCCCTTTCCTTTAGTGTGTTATATAGTTTTTTGTGCATTTAAAAGGTCTGCAAAGTTACAAAGCCCAAAGTCCACACAAAAAGGAGTTACTCTCCCACACAGAAACACTGCTCCTGAAACGCCTTGCTTGAAGTTCCGCCTTTTTTCCGTAACGTTGTGATGTCACCAAGTAACACATTTGCATAATACCTGCCTAGCAGCTAATTTGGCTCACCCTCAAACAAAGCTAGTTAAAGCATAATAAAGTGTTTTTTGAACAATAAAGCATGTAACTATGCACTTGGAAATAAGCATAATAGGTCCTCTTTAAAATATGGATCGCATTTCTGCTGCCCTCAATTGTATAAAATGTTCAGAAGCAACTCACAGCCAGGGCATCATGTCATCGTATATATTTGTTCTGCAGGAGATCCGTCTGGAGCCCGTTGAAGAGGAGGTGTTGGAGAGCAAATCGGTGCGTTTTCTGACTTTTCTACTGTTTGTTCTGCGGTGACCACTCTGTTCTCACATGGTGGAGTTTAACTGAAAGATAATAACCACTCAGCGGTTGTCATAGCAACAGCACTTGACAGAAACTTGACAGAAGCGTATTCCCTTCTTCCTTTGCTCCGTCTGTCTTTATCTTTAATCTCTCTGTTAAAGGCTCAATATTAGACTTGGAGGCACGATGGGGATTCAGGAAGATTGAGTGTGTCTGTTCTAAAGTATATATTTACAGTATAAACAAATGATAATGTGTGTAAACCTACTGAAATGACTCATTGTGCTTGTGTACAGTGTGTATGTGTTTTTGCATCCACAGTGTGCAAGTGTTTAAGTGCATGTCATCATTCCCGGTTTAACCTCAGTGTCCGCATGCCAAAGCAAAGAGAGACTGTTATTTCTGCCCGAACTTCATGTCACTCATTTCACAGCTGAAAGACTCTCTATAGCTGACGACACAGCAGACCAACACAAACACTCGCAGGAGGATTTCTCTTCAGTATGAGTGTCTGCATCATGGACACATGAAGAGGAAGAACGACATTTATAGTAGAAGGGAGCAGGGCTGCCTAAAGGCCATATGCGGTCGCCTATAGGCGCCAACTTCTGGGGGGCGCTGGTCGCCCTCTAAAAAAAATAATAATAATGATATTTTTTCAAAAAAATGCCGGTGGGTGCCCTTCCTCATGTTCTGCATTAAGGTAACAAATGAACAAAGAAAGAAAGAAAGAAAGAAATACAAATTTCACCCCTGTAACTCCCTTTCTCGCTCTTTTTCATCTGCCCGGCCGCACTTATTTGTTAATAAAAGTGTAAATTGTAGTGAAACTAACTAAACACTTTTAAGCAAACAATATCAAGGACCAATTGTTTATTATTTCAAAATAAGGAATCCAAAACCAATCAGCCTATTACCAGTATTATTTTGGAAATGTTCAGAAAAAGATATTTTAAGACCCTTGACTACTGAATATTGTTGAAGATGAACACACATATTTTTGAACAAATGAAAGGAAGTTGAAATGTAGGGGGGAAAGCCCATGTGAAGTTGTCACTTCACATGTTAACGCTAACGTCCTATACTATTAGCCACTACTGGTTGCTGATTGGTGAGTGTTGTTAAGACATGTGCTCCGAACAAACAATATACAAACCTCTAATACATTTATTTACCGATCATGTCCATCTGTGTCCGTCACTTCTAATAAGTTTTAATCTCTCGGTTGAGACATAAACAGCCCACAATGTCATATGAAAAACAATAAAGCACAATAGCGCACACAATGTCCTAGGCACAGTCAAAAACTGCCTCTGCCTACACCTTACACTCCCTGGTGATGGAGGCACCTTACACCTTACAAAATAAAATACCACAAATAAAATACATGGCTCCTACAAACATCATTTTTCAGCCACTGCATCTTCTTACACAAAAGCAGGAAAACTGCTAATTTCAAATGTGAAATGTGAATTTCTAGAACGGCAACCAACAATTATTTTTCATTTATTGATTAATCTGCCAATTTCTTGATTCATTTCTAATAGTTTTGTCTATGAAATGTAAGAAATGACGAGATTTAGATCTTTAAATGTCTAGTTTTTTTTCCAGCCACCAGTCCAAAAACCAAAGAGATTCAGTTTGATGTGTGAAAAAGAGAAAATATTCATAAAAAAAGAGAAGAAAAGGAGAGAAAAGTTCATATTGAATCATTAATCTCACATGAAATCAATGGTTACTGTAGTATCACAACATATCATGTATACCAGACGTATCATAGCACAGCAGCACAATGAAACCATGCATATGAATATTACATGTAGCTGTCATGTCTCAGCGTGCAGACATGTGTGTGAATTACTCAATATGTAATTGGTGTTTGTCACTGGGAATAAATGTACTGCCGAGAGAAGGACTGTGTGTGTGATGGTGTTTACACGCATGTAAGAATGTGTGTGTCCCCTATTGTGTGTGTGAGTGTGTTTCTCCCAAATAAGCCACTGAGAGAAAGTCCTGAGGCATTTTATCAGTCACACACACACACACGCACACATCATTATTAACATACACACACACTTTAAGGCCAACGGGCAGACCATTCACTTCCTGTTCCCATCAGCCTCTCTGCCTCTGTCAGCCACAGGAAATGATTAGCAGGCTTTTTTATTGTCATGATTATGGCAGGTCGACCTGTTTCTTGTTCCTGCCGTTCACACCTTTGTGCAACAACATTCAGAGGCTTTATTTTTTATTTTTTAACAGCTAAATGTTCCAGTGTTCACCTCACAGTTCTGCATCAGTTCTCTGTTAACTCACTGAGCCGACGTGAAACCCTGCCAGAAGATTTCTAAACGTCCTCCAGCTCCGTCAGGCTCTCTCTCTCTCCATCTCTCACCCAGAAGCAAACCCTGACCTTCTGACTTTGTCTTCACAGCACATCCTGATCGTCCAGCGGCAGCTCTCGGTGCTGGAGGAGGAGCTGGAGGAGTTTCGCTTGGCTCTCAGGCAGTACATGGACTCTGCCTGCGCCCAGACTGGATGTCTACAGTCAGTTTATTTTCTCTTTGTTCACTTTGTGTCAGGGATTTAGGCTACTGCATGATATTTGTGTCATTTCTAGCTTTTAACATTTATGCTCTTGTGGTACCACAAGAGGGGGGCTGCCAGGAAACAAGACATGGGAAACCTCTGTTGGTCTTGAGGAGCTGCAGCATTTATTTCTGCACAAACTGCAACTTCCACTGAACATTCACTGATATTGTCAAAGCTAAACTTACTCTGTTTTCTGCTCCACTTGCTCACTTGTTCGCCGCCGCTCTCTCTCTCTTGCTTCACCACTCACTTCCCACGTACACACACACTGTACAACACTGGCTTTGCTCCAAATGACCTACACTACTCTTACCACAGCTCTAGAGAGGGCCATTTGCATTTTCACGTCAGCCACCGTAGTTCCCCTTCATGCTTGGCACATGGGATTGAGTTGCAATCTGCAACCTCACTGCTAGATGCCGCCAGATGTTACACACTGTACCTTTAAATGGACCTACGCGTTACAACGATTTTGTCACATGTACTGATCCTAAGGTCAGGAATTAACTTATTCAGACTTATTCAATAGCGTGAGTGAGTGAGATTCAAATATTGATGATCAGTTGTCAAATGTATGTGAGAATCATCATAGTCCTAAGCATTATTGTCCTTTATTTTATTTCTGAGAACAAAGATAGAAGGAATGTCCTTTTAACTCCCAAGATGTCTGTAATCTTTAAGGAATTGTTTCATTTACAGAAACAACACATTAAACTTTTGTGCTGACTGTATCTGCAGCATAATGTTCAGGAAAATGGCATTTTCTGTGCCATTTTCTTTTTTTTCTGTGCCTCAAATCTGCGTGGAATTACATAATCCCTTCTGTAGCTCAGAGCTTTGAGCGTCTTTTTAATATGAATTACATCACGAATCTGGAGTGCCGAGTCTCTAAATGGTTCATTTCTATCATAATCTCACTGAGAATTCTTCATGAGATTAAGAGCAACTTTGAATAAATCATGAAACTTTAAAATAGAAACGTCAGTGAAATGGCTGTAAGAATTTTTGGCATTTGACATTTACATGCTTTGTCACAAACCATTTCCCTAAATACTCAGTCATGTTTGCTCATTTTCAAGTTAAAATGAGACTAAAACCACTGACACTAAAACACTATATGATCATAATTTGAGGATGAAGCCACATAAATATATAATTTGGTGGATTCACAGTTGGAGTGCAGGAAACAATCAGAGAGGCTTGTATGTGCTGAGGGACACGATGTAGCACACTAATTAGTGATTGCATGACATGCTCTCTCCTGTTTTGCATTTGGCAGCATCGCAGTTCAGCGGCTGGCGAATGAATCACGCTTCATTCTCTATGAATTCTGGGAGCACAACAACGTGTGGAAGAAGTAAGTATTCGCCTGCACCATATGCATCGTGACTAATGCACCGTGGGCTTAAATAAACCCCAAATTATGTTCTTCTCTCAGTTTGAACTCACTGAGAGTTCACAGTGTTTAGTGATGTACTCGCTGAGGCTTTAATGAAACTGATGAGGAAAACAAGAGTGTCACTACAACAGTGGGAGGCGAGATACAGAGAGGAATTAATGGTAATGAGACTTAATACTATGTGGTCAGAATCCATCAGGTTTAAGTCTTAATGACTTACATTCGTGTCTGAACATTGTTAATTAGTCTAGTCCAGTGGTTCCCAACCTTTTCCAGAGGACCCCTTTTCTATCATTTAGTAAACTGACGATATTTTATGTATATTTCATTATATTCAATGCATAACAATAACAGTAGAGAACAACTGGTCAACTGTACAATTAACCCAAATAGTGAACACAATAACTACAGGACGTTTGTGTAAAACGAGTGATTTGGATGAACTTTAAGCAAATTGTTTCCTGTGAATATTTCATCAAAGATGAGTTTTCCTGTTATTTTTAGGAACTTTTAATACAATTCTTTGTCTGTATTATGTATTTTTTTCACAATCATACATACTTAATAGGTATTTTTTGACAATTCATTTTCTTCTCCCTGACACTTTTTCTTTTAGCTCTTTGGTTGTTTTAATTGCGTACTTTTCTAATGCAAGACGAGGCTGTTTAGCAGAGAGGGAAGGCTCTTGTGTTCACATCTTCACTGTGCCTTTATCCTGTTTTTATTTTAAATAATAATCCAAACTTTAAAAATAACAATTTAATTTAGTTCTCTTCACAGAAATTAATAAAATGCTGAGATATACACCGATCAGTCATAACATTAAGACCACTGAGAGGTGAAGTGAATAACATTGATTATCTCGTTACAATGGCACCTGGCAGTGGGTGGGATATATTAGACAGTAAGTGAATATTTTGAACTTTGAACTTTGTGTTGGAAGCAGAACAAATGTGCAAGCGTAAGGATGTGAGCGACTTTGACAAGAGCCAAATTGTGATGGCTAGACGACTGGGTCAAAGCATCTCAAAAACTGCAGCTCTTGTGGGATGTTCCCGGTCTGCAGTGGTCAGGACCTACCAAAAGTGGTCCAAGGAAGGAAAACCGGTGAAGCGGCGACAGGGTCAGACCCAAGGCTCATTGATGCACGTGGGGAGCGAAGTCTGGCCCGTGTTGTCCGATCCAATAGAAGAGCTACTGGAGCTCAAATTGCTGAAAATGTTAATGCTGGTTCCGATAGAAAGGTGTCCGAACACACAGTGCATCGCAGTTTGTTGCGTATGTGGCTGCGTAGCCGCAGACCGGTCAGGGTGCCCATGCTGTCCTAATGTTATGGCTGATCGGTGTAACCACTGTGTATTTTTTAAAAGGTTGTTTTTTAAATATGTTGATGCAGCTCATTCGTAAATTCTTAAATTTCTGCACAGAAGGGCCACTATTAGTCAAAAATAGGATCTATAGATATTTTCCTTTTTTTAGACTTTCTCCAGTTTTAAAAAGAACACAACGTCTTTCAGCCAGCTTGCACGAGAAGTGGATTTTCCCACTTCATTAGGCTAAAACAACAGGCAGCATTTTCTAACTTTACACTGATGGAGAAAGTGCTCAAAGTATTTCAATAAGAAATACAAACTCTGCTAGAAAGGTATATTTTTAGATTGCTTTATGTGTGTGCTAATGAGTTGTTTCAGGGTTTTTGTGTGTTTTTATGTTTGTAAACCAGCTTGCGTCAAATTGCCTCTTAAAGATACGAAAGTAAAGTATGAAGTACATTTTTACTGTTTCAGAGGTTTTAATTAGTTGCATGTTAATAGCTTAGCAGAATGGTGTCATGAATAAATAGAAATCTTTATGCACCTTATCCACGATCAGTGAGTGAATCCTCCTGTTTCCTCTGCACAGCCACCTGCAGACCAACTACAGTAAGACCTTCCAGAGGGGCAACGTGGACTTCCTGGAAACTCCTGAGAGCATCACCACCATGCTGGTTCCTGGTAAGAACCTTCATTAGAGAGCTCCTGTCTGATTCTCCACTCACATCACACTCACACCTGTCACATCTAATTAGATCAAGAAAACGTTCACCTGACTGATCTTACACTTCTAAAGGGTAAACTCTTCAGCCTTTAGGTGCCCTTTCGTCCATCATCGATCACAAAGACACGCTGTGCAGACAAACGACCCTCAAACCCTCAAAAGAACTTGGTTTTAAACTCTAGTCACGATGCCACAGTTTTGCTGAGAGATCTTTGATTTGAGTATTTCACCTTGTAAATGTGATGAAGCTTCAAAGAAATGCTGAAATAAGCAGGTAAAGAATGTATGATTTAGATAAATATTGAGCTTGATGGTTCATTCTCAACCTTGGAAACAGTTTGACCAGAAAAATGAATTTCAAAAAAAGAACAGAAAATCTCAAAACAAGGTCCGACTTACTTAAAGGTGCTAAATTCAATATTCAGAGCATTATTATACTGTAGACGCAAACAACTATCGTCTATAGATATAGAGGAGTAATGTCTACCTGAGCAGAGATTGAAGTCACTCTCTGTGTGTGTGTTGTAATCAGAGCTTCTCCGTGCTTTGATGACATAGCCGTGTCGGCCGTGCATGTTTTTAGTGCATGTTCGTGCATTTGAGCATGCTAGCTCACAGCCACCACTTTGCACTGCGCTCATAGAGCGCTTACAGCTGATACCGCTGTCCTGACCAACGGCGTTGTCGCGGAAGCGTAACGCCCACCCTCAGGTAAACAATGTTATCTCTGCCCGCACTTTCGCCATTTGTTTGTGCTGTTAGCACCGTTAGCTGCGAGCTTCCAGCTGGCTGTCGCCATGTTGAGAGCCGTTGAGAGGCAATAGAAATGCTCCCTGTCGCGTATTTAGCACCTTTGACTTACCGAAGCTTTCAAACACATCTCATGGCCTTTACTCGGGAAGTAAATGATTTGTTTATGTTACTTAATATTTCCATCCATTATCTGTAAACGCTTATTCTATTCAGGATCGTGGGTGGGCTGGAGCCGATCCCAGCTGACATTGGGCGAAGGCGGGTACACCGTGGACAGGTCACCAGATTATCACAGGGCTGACACATAGAGACAGACAACCATTCAGGCTCACATTCACACCTACGGGCAATTTAGAGTCAACAATTAACCTAACCTGCATGTCTTAAGACTGTGGGAGGAAACCTGAGTACCCGGAGAAAACCCACGCTAACTCTGGGAGAACATGAAGGGCTTCAAGCCGGATTCAAACATGCAACCCTCTTGCTGTGAGGCGGAAGTACTAACCACTGCACCACCGTGCCGCCCCAACTTGAATTTATGCTATCAAATTAAATAATATAACTTTAAAATTACAGTTTAACTTTTGTCATTCTCCATGACAACTGAGCAACTCTAGAGGAAGGCCATAAGATGTGGTTGAAAGCTATGGAAACAAGCAAGTTGGATCCTGCATTGAGTTTTTTTTTATTGTGTAGGATTTGTGTTTGCTTTGTTTTGTTTGTTTTGCTCTTTAGGTCGAGATAAATATTGCATCTAGCTTCGGAGCCATTAAAAAGTGAGATCATCATCATGTCTGACTTTCACTCCTTTTCATTAGTAATGAGTCTGCTTTTATCCAGCACGCAATAGTCTTTGTGTTATTTTTCCTGCATTATTACATCGAATTGATCTTAATTCTGTCTCACAAGCATCATTACCCGCTTCACATAACTAGCCACAAGCAGCGCAGAGGGCACTGCTGAATCAATTTGTCATAGCTTATACATGGACGCACAAAATACACACACACAGCCACAGAGGAGAGTGTGTCTCCTTGATTGGGGTCATTTTTGAGGGCCATTTTTTTTTCTTCTTCTGCGTCTCTTCCTCAGCCTCATGGTGGGTCCTCAACAACAACTGAACGACTGGACGAGCGCCCTTCACAGATCGTCCCTGATGGGTGCAGAGAGAGAGAGCTGCCTGTCAGCACAGCAGGAAGTCCACAGCAGCACACACACACACACACACACACACACATACACACACACACACACACACACACACTAACACAACACAACTCGTGAAGTCATGGTGATTAGTATTTAAGACCTCCATGTTCCTTCATAGTTTTAGGTTGTAGTCTGAAATAGTCCACGCGTACGTGTTTGTTTACACCCCTATAGACGACGCTCTGACGTCCTAAAAGCAATGACCTCATCAGACGGAGACCCCATCTGATGATCTAACATCATCACTGTGTTTGACGTGACATCATCTGCAGCCCAGGGTAGATCATGAGAGCTGAAGCGAGCTGTGTGTTTGTGTGTGTGTGTGTGTGTGTGTGTGTGTGTGTGTGTGTGTGTGTGTGTGTGTGTGTGTGTGTGTGTGTGTGTGTGTGTGTGTGTGTGAGAGAGAGAGCGAGAGCGAGAGAGGGAAGGACAGATAATTGTATCAATTGTAGCAGCTCTGGGGAGCTCATTAAACCATTATTCTGTCGTTTCTGTATTTAATGTGTCAAATAAGATGATCCTAAATAAAGACGATTTATTGTTGTGTATTATGTTTTTACCCCTGGTTATTGATTTGTTTGTCTATTTGTGTGCTAACACGATATCTCAAAGGATCAAGGAACAAGTGTTTAGAGCTTTAGGGTGATTCAAACATGAAATTTTTGCCCTTACAAAGTATCAGGGATGAATACTTAAACCTGCAATACGCAGAATATTTTTGTCATCCTTGGGCAACAATTCCATAATAACCTTTCAGCATATCGTAATTCAAGTGTTCTGAGAGAAAACTAGACTTCTGCACCTCCTCATGGCTCTGTTTTCAGGCTTTAAAAAACTTTGACCAATCACAGGTAATTTCAGAGAGAGAGTGTTCCTATTGGCGGTGCTCCGGCTGGTGGGCGGTTCTTGGTATTTCCTTAACAGATCTCAACATGACTTCCTCATTTTGCAGATAAACAGTACATTACAAGATAAACAGTACATTACAAGATGGTTCTGAAAACATTTGAGGTGAGAAATAGGCATTACAGTAACAGAATATTGATTCATATTTGATCAGCGCTGCCTAGTTTGACCACTTGATCGGAGTTTGTGAGTGATTGACAGCTGCTCAGAGACGGCAGGCTCCAGCTCGGCTCTGATTGGTTGTTTTCCTCCGGTCTGTGAAATCCTGCAGATGCCATTAGGAGCACCGGAGGACACAGAGGCACACTGACACTACTGTCAGGATATAATGACCGTTTTATAAAAAATACCTTTTTTTAATCATATTTGCTCCATTTCTACCCACTGCTGCTTTAATTTCTAATTTGACTAGTGTGTTTGCAGAGTCACGATGGTGATTTAACTTGTAATTATAGAGGCAAGAATAACATGTCATTGTTGGTCTGCTCCTCTCTGTGTGTATTCACCTCCTGCTATCTATGGTGTAAGACTGTATGTAGCACACACACTTAAAGCCTTAAACACAGCTGACTAAAGTGCTGTATCAAATGTTTGCTAATGGCACCACCATGTGGACACAAAGCAGTACTGAAGCTATAAAAGAACAAGCTGCTGAGAATCACTCTGGCTGTTCAATTGGACAGGAAATATGACCACTAATAAACGTCAACAAAATATGTTGTATAACAGGTTTACCATTAATCTTTTATGTTATTATAAACAAAGTAATCACATTAAAACAGTAAATCTGTAAGACAACAACTAGATGAAAAATGTCTCACCCACACAGGCGTTATCGATTCTTCTGCTTGATTAGACATCTCGTCAGGTTGGAGTACACCAGAGCTGCTGGGAATTACCTGATTACCTACAAAACACTGTCAACCAATCAGAATGATGATAGGGTAAGTAGTTAATCAAATACACACAGTCCAAAGAAGAGGTCTAATTAGGCAACATGAGTGAAAACACCTGTGTGGTTGGAAGACTCACTCAGTTCATTGGTTACTGGTCTCATTAAAGAAAGAAAGGAAATGAAGCATCTGTTTTTATTGACTTAACGGTCTCAGCCACATCACTGATGGTTATTATTCTGTCTGTGCTGACAAACAGGAAGAAGATAGATGAAAAGACTTTCAACACTATCATAAACAGCAGTGGATTAAGATTCTGTGTGCACACAATATCTGAACATACATTAATTATATCCATTGGTTTCTCTGGTTTTATTTCATGGTAAAGTAATAGGTGTTTGGGATCGCCGGCCGACATTACTGTCATTAAGAGGCTGTAGCGGGCTCAGTCTTACAGCTAGAGTGAAGTTATATGGGAAACTAGAAAACCTAAGGAATCCATCAGTACCAACCATGTCACGCTAGCAGAATAACGTTCCAAAGTAATGGCTAAATTTTGGCGAGGAAAAACGAGGAAAAAACGGGCATGGCCGTCAAAGGGGTCTCTTGAACTCTGACCTCAAGATATGTGAATGAAAACGGGTTTTATTGGCACCCACGAGTCTCCCCTTTACAGACATGCCCACTTTATGATAATCACATGCAGTTTGGGGCAAAAACCATGCCGTTTTTTGCATGCGGTATAAATGTGTAATTTCTTTCCTATTCTGAAAATGGTGTGTTTGAATATTTCAGCACACTGGGGTCCCTAAAGATCTCAAATTAATCTTCAGGCTGGTTATGAAATGTGATCCACTTTGTTTATTGCAAAATAACTAATGAACACAAAGAAGCAGGAGTCAGATTGCAGATCCTTTAAAATCACAGAGGGGAAAATGAACATTCAGGAGCATACTACATGTAGAACTGGGTTTATTGATACTTAAGCTATGATAGGAAACAATGCCTTATTTATGACATGTAAATGATTAAAAACTGTGGTTTTACTGCATTTTTTTAGATTTAGAGATGATGTACCTTAAAAGCATGTATGCTTTCTATAACATGTTACATTTGGATTGTAACCTTGTGATCATTTTAGAGTAATAATGATGAATTCTTAAGAAACTAAACTAGTTTTTAAGTCTTTTAAACCCAGGCCAAAATATTCCTCTCGATCCAGATATTTTATTATTAAGAGAAAATGATCTTGGGACTCATGGAAAGCAACAGCACTGTTCACTGTTCAGGACAATTAATCTAATAATAAAGCCATGCTTGTGGTCACTAGACTTTCATTAGGACTAATGTTTAGCTTATAATGATATGTATTAGAGCACACTAGTGTTTTGTCATGCAAGTACACGTGAGAAAGTGAACTGAAACAGGTTTTGGAATATGTTGTATTTGTAAAGCTTCGTATGTATTTGGACCTTTAGGGACCTAGCAGGAGTGGAAGAAGTATTTGAATCCCTTGCTTGAGTAAAAGTACTAATACAACAATAGAAAAAATACTCTGTTTAAGCAAGTTTAAGCATCCGTAAACTTAAGTACTGTCAGCAAAATGTAGTGAAGCTTAAAGTGTCAAAAGTAGAAATACTATCAGGAAAATTGTCCCCTTTCAAAGTGTTACACTATTTTATTGGATTATTATTGACACATTGCAGCCTTTTAATGTTGTAGCTAATACTTTTCTATATATTGTTGGATAGTTTATTCTATAGTAATGTATTGCGTTTTATGAGAACCTCTTGTTTTTCATAAAAAATTTAAAATAAAAAATAACTTGCTGTAAAAAAGTACAAAATTTCACCCTGAAATGTAATGAAGTAGAAGTATCTAAAAATGACTTAAGTACATCCCGTTAGCTTGAACCTTGTATGAATGTCTTTAAATGTGGTATACTGTAAGTCCGAAACATCACAGCCAATGAGCAAGCAGAACAATACAGGCAGTTTTTGCATTTTATTGATAAATTATCATTTTTAAAAAGACCCACGAGCCATCGTCTCCTTTCTCCTCTCACTACAGTTTCCAAGTACTGAATTTGAACTATGTACAAAGAGTATTTTTTAACATTATTTTCTGCTTCATCATCATCATCATCATCATCATCATCATCACATTCAAAACAAGGTTAGAAGTTTGAGCTGTGCCCACAGGTCAAGGTCAAGAGACAGGATGCTGAGTTGGCCTATAGCGATGCTAGCTAGCACAGAGTTCACCGGACGTCAGAGAGCGGCGATTACAAGCGGAGGGAAGAAGAGGAAGAGGAAGAGGAAGAGGAGGGTTTACATTCTAACTCACAGGTAGAAGGAGCAAAGACAGGAGCGTCATAAGCTTCAGCTGGAAACTGAAAAAAGTGACGGAGCATAAACAAGTCAACATGCAAACATGAGTCACCATGTTTTGGGATCATTTTCCACCATTGAGAAGGCAACGAAACCGCAGTGAAACGCACAGGGAGGTTCGCTTCAAAATAACTGAAATAAACAGATTATTGCTGTAGTGAGTTAAAAGCTGCATGGCACCAAAAATGAACACTGATAAAAAAAACAAAAAACAAGCTCCTGTTGATCTTTTGCTCTTCTTGACTAATACTGGGCAGCAAAGTTGGCACACATGGGTATTTAAGGATTTCTTTTAAAAGTTGATCATTTCGAGAGTTAAAATCATACAGCAATACTATGTCAGTGTACACAGGCAAGGTGAAGGTTACAATACAGTATGGGTACGCAGCTTTCTGGAGCCGGAGTTAAACTAGCAGCAAAACAACACATACAATTGCATATAATCGTAGTGCAATGGGCAAACTGTTCTCAGGAGGTCGTCTCATTTTGGTCTGGTCTGTAACAAAAGAAATCAAAAAACAAAACTGGTCCAGAAAAACCAAATCCAACCAGTTTGCTGAACTAGCATTTTTAAATCTAAATTTTGACATTCATCAAGAAAAATCATTTTTTTTAATTTCTTTATTCTGGATTTTGGAGGATTTTGCCAAAAACCTGGGCAGGATTTGAGTCCTTGTGGACTAGCAGGAGGACTGATCGACATATACAAACATAACTAGACACACCTCCAACATACACCTCTTCAAACACACACAACGCGTCTTCAACACACTCCTGTCGAGACGCTCTGCAGGCGCTCCCCTCAGCTGAACATGACTGGTTTGAAATGTGAACAAGATGGAAAAAAAAACTAAATGTTGGGTTTGTTCTTCCAGCCGTGCAGGGCCACGCCGAACCGAGCCGTGCCGAGCCGAACCGAGCCGTGCCGAGCCCGCTCTAGGCGAAGCTGTTCTCCGGGTAGCTGACTTTGATAGCACCCCAGTAGCAGGCTCGTATCAGACAGATGAGACCCAGAAGGTAGGCGAACGCCCAGGACACGTAGGTGGCGTTGTAACGATTGGCAAAGTCCCGAGTACCAACCTGTTAACACAGAGGAGAGGAAGAGAAGGTGGGTGAAATATTAATACCAAGAATATTTAATTTATGCATTCATAACCTTTTATCTTGCAGGAGAGAGATTGATAACAATCAGTGAAGCACTTCATCAGAAAAGTTGCAGAAAAATTGCAACAAGCTCAGAAACCTTAAATTAAGATATTAGGTACTGTAATCCCATGAAATTAATATTAAGTGAGTATTATTCTAATATGATTATACCAAGCTGTGAAGGTCTGATGTGACTCTGATATAAAAAACTGAACAATATCTGGTTGTTTGTTAAAAAAAATACAGTTTTTGTTTGAACAGGCCAAAGTGTATTTGATGTATCGTAAAATTATGCACTAAAACCACTACGCAAGATTTGTCACTCTATTAATTTATTCTGTTTTTAATCTATCTATACAGTAAAGCACACGTGTAGCAATGCACCAATATACAGGCACACCTGGCTTTTAAAGGGAATGGGAGATGACACCAAAAACGCACCTATGATTAATCAAGAGACTAAATACAAACAGTCCAAATACAACCCATTTGCCACTTTATGACAGATTATGCGCTGTTTAACTAGCAAAAGTGCAGACGCCATGGCCATGGTCAAAAACTGTATGCTTCACCCAGCATGCAACACGCCTGGCTGCATCATACCCTTCCTGTATAAATGGGTATAAATACAGTCCCATTATAGGTGACTGCCACCCAGTGTACAAAAAATACATTACACCAAATAAACACAAAGGTAAACAAATGAATAAATGGTTCTTACCAAGACAAAGACAGTACTTACTGTTAAACCCACTCCGATGAAAATGCAGATCATTCCTATAGTTATATAAGCACAACAGCGCCTCCTAGGGAGCGCACTACCAACAGAGGATCTGCAGAGAGAGATTGAGAAGAGAAAGTGAGCTGTTAGAGGGCAGAAAGACATAAACATACTGAATAAATTGAAGAATATTTAATGGTTTGTTTGTCCTGAGAGAAACAATATTTCATTATTTAATCTGTTTTTATTTTTTTTTAATGGTTGAGTCATGATTGAAAAAAAACTTCTTGTGGTACAGTTAAATAGTTAACATTTTGACTGATATGACTTCATCCCATTTACCCAGTGATCTCACTCTACCGCAGCAAAAAAAACTCTCTCTTCCTCTTTTTAAGAAAGCATGAAAGCGCCGGAGGCCGGTCACATGTGCAGCTTCCAACATCCAGACTGCATACCAACACACGCACAAGTCCACTGCCCTTAAGCACCAAGCTGGCATTAGTTATATATTTCTTTTTTTTTTTTGCTTCGCCATTTCTTTACTTTCTTCCCCCTCTCTGCTCTCACATGCCTCTCATGTGACGGGACTCAAGCATTCTTCAGGAGTCGTTGGTATTCAGATGGCTTAAGGGGAGCCCGGTCACCTGATTTCTTACCTTCTCCTACTTCTTAAAAAATCTCTTTCACGTTTTGTCTTTGTTCGACTCGCCTTTTACTTTTGTGCCACCTGACCATCTCATTAATTTGACCTGTGACCATATATGGAGCAGACCTCTTTTCAAAGGATGTTTTTAAAGAGTTATGCTCTGAACATCAACTTGCAAAACAAGAAGGAATCAGGCAAAGAGATTGGATCTACAGTACATCAGTCTGACTAACAGAAAACAGCCCTACTTCAACACTTCACATGTGTGATTGGGAGACTTTCCTCTGCAAAGTACAACTATACTAAAAAAGTATTAGTTCCTCATAAGCATGAAGGTAAAATCCTCACATGACTCCAGAAAATAAGGATGGAAAGAAAAAGATAAAGAACAAAAAAGACAGAAACAGACACTGAGAAGAAAGAATCACAGGGTGTAATTTGTGAAAAAATCTGAGAGGGGGATATTTTTGAAACATTTTTAGTTGGCCTATAAAGATTATGAGGCCTGTTAGGCTGTTAAAGTAACATTTATAGAGTAATTGGGAACTTAAATATAACAATTTCAGAATTTGAACTGAACCTCTGCATTTGCAGGAATATTTTAATCCATTTTTTAAAATTCAATTCATCAAGTAGTGTGATATTTTCACTCTCTTGCCTTGTCCTTTCCACATGCGGACATGTAGCTAAGGGGTGTGATAAAACTCAACAAAACAAAAGGGTAAATGCTGATTTAACATGGATAGCGCCACTCAGCCATGCGTGCCAAAGACACATATATAAACTTCAATATTTAGAAAATAATCTCAAAATGCAATAGCACAACATGCTGTCAACATAAAAATAAATAGGCTACAGTATATGCCTTTTTGTCAGACTAAGAAAACAGTCTGCTTTGGCGACGGTCTTTTTTTTCTACATCTGCAGCGTGTCGCCCCTCTTTTACCCACATTTCTACAAATCTGCAGGCAGGGAAGGAGGAAACCCCCGGTCTATTTACTAAGATGAACAGCAGACTGTTCAGGGTGGAGACGTTCATCGCGTGAGACGTGGTGTCATCTCTATTGTCACACAAGCGTGAACACTGACAGTGAAAGTCCATTTCTGATTTTATTGTTGTTCGCACTAGAGACTGTTCTCACGTTACAGTACTTTAGTTAAATACATTTTTGACATATTTTTATTTTAGTGAAGTAGCATTAATCACTATGAGGGGGGATACATTTTGTCCTCACTGGGGATAAAAATAATTCAGTAGAGGCAGGGATACATAGACCAGAGGGGGAAATCCCCGTCAAATCCCTCCCTGGCCCTTCATCACTCCTGACTTCTTACAAACGGATTATCATAAAAGACTTGTTGTTGAGTTGAGTTTCCAGAAGAGAGACATTTTTGTCACACGTTTTATTTGTAAAACTTTGGGAGAGGAGACAGAAACTTCTTAGTTTGCTATGTAATGTTTTATTTTGGAGTCGTGTTCTTTTCGGACGAATGTTGCTTCAACACTGCAGCAATATATTTAATGACTTGGGAGCCTGTATATGTGCACGACACAAGTAACAACTACTACGACTGGAGCTAAAGATAGGTAGATGTAAACAAAGACAAAGACAGAGAGAGATGTAAATAGAGATATTGTTATATGAAATAAAATGCAAGGAAAGATGGCAGAAGAGGTACAGAGACAGAGGTATAGAAAAAGACAGACGCAGAGATAAGAGACAGAGATTGAGGCAAAAACAGCAGCTTGTTATTCTGATGCAGGCTGTCTGTCGTCTCGCTGTAGATACAGCTTATATCATGATGCCCTCCCACCACCTCTCGACCTTGTGACCCTCCTACATCGTTACCATTACATGTATTGAGGCCAGGCTCTAATTCCTGTCACACGTCGAGATTAGCCTCCATCACCTCCCCTCTCCTTCCAACAATTACAAAGTCCAGACCTCTAAAGCTCAGCGTCCATAAACTAAGCTAAACTAAACTTCTCCAGCAATGAGAGCTGAAAGTCTTAAGTATTTACATCTATGACAAGCTGCATCATACCAAACCACAAACCTACATGACAGAGTTGAAGCCAGTGCAGAAGTGGAAAGTCAATGATTTCAGTGCTTCAAAGCTCCTCTAATGTACAGTATGTCTTTTTTTTTTTTTTAAAAGACCATTTCAAGCCCATTCTCTGCAAATCATTTAAACTTCACATCACAATTAACCATTTTAAAAACCATGCTTACTGCGTTTGAGAAAATCTGATGTATTTTGGCAGCCATTGACTTTCATTTATTTCTGTATGAAGTTACAGATTCTTGACACTCTTTGCAACGTCACAGTGAACATCCAAGTGTGCATTAAGATTTGTTAAAAGTTACATTATAACTATGACGCAAACATTTTAAATCAATCTTTATCCGTAAAACCGGACAACAATAATATAACTTTGACAAAAATCAACGCAGACTTGATGTTTATACACATAAGAAAGTTTCAAGAGTCTGCTAAATTAATTTCATACCATACAGAAATTAAATGAAAACCAATGGCTGTCTGCAACAGGAATACAAAAAAAATCATCCATAAACTGAAAATAATCAGCTGAAATGTAAATAACTGGAGTTGAGTTGGAGCTAAAACTTGAAAACTGCTACGGTAATTTAAGTTTCCACCTTTGTGTACGGAGTTAAATGGAGGTTTGATGGACTCACATTTTTTTGCAGTGGGGACACTTGGCTAGCGTGTTAAAGCGAAGCTCCATCCACTGCGAGGAAACACAAGAAGAAAAAGCACTGTTAGCATCTACACATGCACATGTGAACACAGAAATGTTAATGACACACTATAATCCGACTGGACTTTAGAACAATCAACACCTAAGACCTACTGGGAATGATTTTAGATGATCAGTTATGATGGTTTGCTACTTGTAAATGTATTTATTATGTCTGAATTGGAGAGAATATCAAAAGGTAGGCTAAATTAGCATCTAAAATGACTCCTATATTAGTTAGGATTGTAAATATACAATAGTTTCATTAAGGGTTACACCAAAAATGTTTATCCCATCACCAGTCAGCATAATTTAGAGGCCCTATTGACACAAGTTTAATATGTGACCTTTGACATCTGCCTTCAGAGGAAGTTTGAAAAATTCAATAGAAATTCAGGCCAAACCATCTTGATTTAAGCCAATTTTATTCTGAAGCTCTCTTCAAAGCCAGATGTGTACAAAGTCACATTATCACCAGTGTAAATAAGGCCGCAGATTGAACTGGAGCAGGTTAGGCTGTTGTTAATATGTCCACCAGTATGACCAGCGTTCTCAACCTCTTGTTGTGCTGGAGGAGAGCCATCGCTGGGGAGGGCAGACATTGGCTGGGATGACCTGGCGTCCTCGCTGCCCTACAGACGCCGCAAGCCACAACGTGCACACGTTAAGAGGACAATACCACTGATTTTGATTTTGTCATACTGACTCAATACCTCAGGTACTGCACCTTCTTCCTTCAATGAGACATTTATTGAAGTGGCAATCCTTAAGATTTCAGCCCTGGTTGATCAGCATATTGTGTTTTCATTTCAACACAGATTAAAGATCAACAGGAGAAGAACCTCTTGTTAGCTCTTATGTGTGCTTTGGACTAAGGAATAAGCTATACCACCCAGAACAACTCTGCAACTATACTACTGTAGAAAATCCCCTATTTCCATCATCAAACGCTGAAGAATACAATGTAGTTTGGCTTTCAAGATTATTAATATGCATGTACCAACGAGTGAAAACAATGGAATTGTGCTTAGAGTTTAGCAGTTTTTTTGTTGATATTATGACCTTCAAGTTATCAGAATTGTGTGCATAGTTCCCTTTTTTTGTGTGTATACAATGGAGGAAAACTGTAATACAGCAGTTTTTTCCGGGAATGTCTCCACAGACACCTAGTTCATAATACTGCAAATATATTGTAATACTTTCATCAGTGGGCCAAAGGCTCAATCGCTATTGTGTTACCTCTCCTTCAGCGATAGATAGTGACTTAAAAGACTTTTTTTTAAAAGAAAATCTTCAAGATTGCCACTTTAATATGTAATATAGCAATATGTAGTATGACATATAGAGGTATAAGGTATTTAAACCTCCAAAAAAGTGAATGTGTGTCAAAAATACTGATTTTAAACACTAGGTGCAGGAAGACAGTTTTATTTAAGATGGGAATACTCTGCAAAAGGCTGCAACCACACTGCTATCAAATGGGATTGTTAATGAGCCAGTCGACGAAAGGAAACATGCAGCATGCAAACATCATACTGTGTTTTCATTTCAACACGGATTAAAGATCAACAGGAGACGAACATCTTATTAGCTCTTATGTGTGCTTTGGACAAACTTGAATAAGCTATACCACCCGGAACAACTGTGCAACTATACTGCTGTAGAAAATGCCCTCACCAAACACTGAAGAATACGCTCAAGATTATTAATATGCACGTATCAACAACAGCACAGCAACACTATTCTGCATGAACAACTCTGTGATTGGTTAGATTGGTAGTCTTGGTGGGTTTACGTACAAGAAAGGTGTTGCCACAGTGACCGCAGACCACCCTCATCCCCTCAGGTTGGATGGGCAGCGCCGGCTGGGCGGGTTGCTCCTCTGGGATCACCATCACTGGGCTCAGGTTGATTATGCGTCTGCTGTCGAGGGAACAAAGAGATGGACGAGTTTATGATTACAACGTATCCAAGACAGGATTTATAAACGTTTTTGATGAAATGAAACTATAGAAAGAGCTTGATTCGCCCTCTAAAAGTTGACTTTTCCGGTGCCAACATTTTGTCCGAGTCGCAAATCTGGCTTCAGAAAAGAAGTAAAAGTACAAAAAATGTAGTGAACTTGACTCCCTGCTGCCTACCAGTTTGGTCGAGGACATCCTATCCTCCTGGACGTGTCTTTACAGATGAGCAGGCAGTTACAGGGACACCTCACATATTTCTTCCCTGTCGGGGGGTTCTTGATGGGCTGGAAGGCAACATATCAAAATCAGTTTAATACGGAACGTAAAGACAAAGCCATAAAAGAGGAGAGCAGCTGGTTTAAAACAGCATAGAGGTGACACAGAAGAGCTTTTCAGATCTAACAGGGTGTAAAAAGTGCCGCGCAAAATCAATAGCTTTGCCTTTAATCTATGAATAATATATTAGTTCACCCAACAGCTTCACATGTCCATAGTATGTCCTCTGACATGCTGTATTTGTCATTTATAAAGCCTCTGTATGCAACACTCTGTGCTGTTTTTGTCTACATATATACATGAACCAAACTGCATACGTACATAAATACACACATGCAGACAAATTTGAATAAGGCTTACAAGAAATATACATTTTCAGAAGCAATTGTATTGAGAAATGTTTAGTTTATGTAGAGAAGTTGATCCAGCTCCAGCTTTAGATTTATGTCTTCAGTGTTTGGGGAACCTGAGCTGAAATAAGATGCAACAACTGAAGGCCAAACACTGTTTTGGTCCGGTTTAACAGAAGATCATTTGGCTGTGTTGATGTATTACAAGCACCACAAACATCAGCCAGTGGAAATGGCATCTCCCACCCGAGTGTCTGTGATGACAGCCATTCATCCTCCTCGCTGCCTCCACTGACAGCTCGATCAAAGCGACACATTCAAGTCATATGGAGCATCTTATCACTGGACTGACTGATCGATGTGACAGATGTCTACATCAACATCTGGTGAGGCTCTAAAAGGTGGACATTGCCAAGATGAAATTAGTCAAATGTCCAAATCAAATGGTTTCTCTCATGATTGCCTAGAAAAAATTCCATGTTTTATGAAGCAAAAAGATGCAATAAGACAGAAAAGGCGTGTGCACGTGTGATTAGATTGCCAAAGAGATGAATGGTAGATTGATTGTGAGAATAGCGGAGTGGAAAGCAGCTCAAATAAAACAGAAGACTTAATGTCTTTACCCAACTCGACAGTCGAACTATTACGACTCAACACCAGCAATCATTTATAAAGCCGTCACCGGCCGGAATCCACTTACTGTAGCTTCGTTGCAGACTGTGCACTTGACCACGTGCTGATGCAGCTTTCCATCCAGGTTTATGAGCGACTGGCATACGCGGCAGTTGATGACAGGCACACCGCCGGCGTCGGGGCTGGCGATGGCTGTGTAGGGAGGAGGTAGTTCGGCTTTGAAAAGAGGAACAGGGCAAAGCACACAACACACGGCCAGCTGTTAATCGCATGCATCGATAACACTTCAGACAGCTTCAGACAAGAAATAAATTCAATGTCAGAATGTGTCATTGGTTGATAAAAGCAACAAGATGCAGCTGAAAGATGTGGAAGAGATCTAGTAAGTGTCAAACAGATATTTCCAAGGTCAAGAATAAGACATTAGACATTAAACAGTGTAATATGTTTTGGAAATAAACTGCCCGTGCATTCTGTGGATTACACACAACAAGATATTATTTCTGATGAGGATCTAAACCAAAACAAAGTCATATAATCTAAGTGTAAGACTCTGATCTCAAACAAAACAACAAAGAAGATTGCTGTCCAAAAGTCCAAAATCTTTGAATGTGTGTTAAAACATTTTATAAAGAGCTGAAACATGAATCAATTAGTCGATCGACAGAAAATGAGCTATGTTTGAACAACTATGTTGTTCATTGAATAACCGTTTGAGCAAAAATCACAAGCATTTGAAAGCTCCAGCTTCTAATCAGCATATTAACGGATAATGAAAATAATCTTTACTTGCAGCCATGATATTATAATAAGCTACCCACTACAATATACAACACAAAAACAAACATGTGATGCATCCCAAAACAACCTACAGTTATAGAACGGAGCTGTTGTCTAACGTTGCTTACAATTCTCACCAATAGGAATCATTTTCAGGATTCTCAAAAATGCATGTAACATACAAACATTATTCAATGCCTCTCTAAGTAACTATTAAACCTAGTGTATGGTAGGCAGCCTGGAAACACTGCTGCACATACTGTACGCAAACCCATGACAGCCCGCTGTGTACGACTCAACTCTGACTGCTCAACATGTGACTCTTTTCTCTTTGTCAGGGGGCCGAGCACCACTCTGTATGTTTAAGAAAGAAACAATGGGCCCTTTTAGGTACAAAACTGGTGATGTAGAGACATAGTTAACATGTAATATATGAGCTGGTCTTCTTATTGTGAGGCCGTGGCATTTGAGGACATATTAATATGATATAATGTAATGTTTGAGCTAAACTTGTAAGTAATACAATGTATTCATAAATGCATGGATAGAAGTAAATACGTCATGTATTACAGTATCTAACTTTTTGTGACTTTAAAAGGAACATGTAAAGATCCCACCTAACACATACCCATATTTTATGGACATATGGGGTTTTAGACTTGTTCAGTCGGCTAAAAAGCTCCTAATTATTTTTGGCTGAGAAACAAAGAAAAGCAAGGCCACTGATTAATGTTTTATGTGTGTGTGTGATTATTGTTTTCTCTTAATGTGTGAAAAAATTACTGTGAACTAACTACAGTAGCCACTCAACTGAACTCTGTACTGTTTAATCCCACATTAACCTTGTGTAACTAGTCTACATTCCATGCGTTATTCAGGGTTTTGATAAATCCATAGATTTGCACCAGTCACTACAATTACTACTACTACTACTACTATTACTATTATTACTATTACTATTACTATTACTACTACTATTACTATTACTATTACTATTACTACTACTACTACTACTACTACTACTACTACTATTACTATTACTACTACTACTACTACTACTACTACTACTACTACTACTACTATTACTACTACTACTACTGTAGAAGTGGAGCATACTTTACAACCTGTGTGATACTTAAATCTCCACTAAACCATTTAAGTTGCGAAACTCTCATGAGATGGATAACGTTAGACATTGACCTTGAATGGTTAGGATAGGTCGTCGAGTAGTGTTTTGCAAGTTTTTGTAATTTGGGGGTTACCTTCTAGACATGACCAAAAAATATCTGATCATCTTACAGCAATGACTCTGCACATTTTTTAAACTTTTCCGTATAAAATACAGAAAATTCCATCAAATATGATACCTCTATGTAGGGCTGCCCCCTCTTCGTCGATTAGTCGACTAATCGGTCGTTCTGGTCTTAGTCAAATAAGATTTCTTTAGTCGTTTTTTATGCTTTTTTTCATGCTGAATAAATAATTTTCAAGATATCTATGAGCACATTTCTGGTAAACACAAGATCTAAAGTGGTGCTTTTGTGTGATTCTTTGTGGAGAAACTCAGTTTTACAGATCTGTCGATTAAATCAACTCATCGATTAGTCGACGAAATCGTACGAGTGTTGGTCGACTAAGAGTTGTTTTGGTCGAGGACAGCCCTACTTCTATTAATTTAAATGAGAGGCAACGTCATAGCTGAAGTCAAAGTTATACTACCTACATTCTTCACATACCCCAAGTACAGATTTACTGCACAGCTCAGGTAGAGATGGGACAAATGTAGAGCTGGAAGCATTTGTCAATTGACAGAAAAGTAACCTGCAACAATTCTGATAATCATTCAATTGTCAAGTCTCTTTCATACAAAAATGCCCCCAAAAAACGGAATATCTCTGAGTATTGAGCTGTTTTTTGGACAAAACAAGCAATTCAAATGTGTCAATCCGGGTTTAGAGAAAATATGACGGTCATTTTTCAGTATTTTTATATTTTCTTATAGACCACACAATTATTCAATTAATTGAGAAAATTATGAACAGGTTAATTGATAATGTAAATACTAATTTGATGTAGCCAAATGACCAACAACCGCAACACAGTATACATATCTACTGTGTTACTGGGACGATACACCTATCTCCCGATTCGATACTATCACGAGGTGCCGATTTGATATGTATTTCGATTTATTGCGATGATTTTTATTAACTTTTTGAACACTAGACCATGGGAAAAAGTTGAACCATTGACTTCTAGGGACATTTACTTTGGATAATATCTAAAATAATACAGTAAAAAATGTTTGATTTTAAGCATTTATGTCGTCAGAGATGTCCTGAAGTCAAATATATCAGTCATTGTCAGGCATTATTTATAAAAAAAAAAATTCCAGCAACCCAAAAATCAAAGAATAAGGACATTTCCCCTCACAAATTAGTGGTATTTTCTTTTTAATTTTAATATCTACAGTGTATCTCTTGTGATACATTTGTTAAGCCTGACCCAAGTCTACTGACCAAACACAGAGGAGGCATCTAATCTGACAAATCACCAATTTCCTTCCCTCTAAATGAGATAATGGGACGAGTCGACGGGTAAACGAGCCTGGCTCTGAGATTTAGAGACACTCGACAGTTGACACCACAGGGACAGATGGGGCATCCCGTCTACAACCGGGCAAACGTGGCTAGAAATTCAACCAAAGCATGCCAAAGACTTGACACTCCTACTGTGTGATGCATTTTCTACTTCTACACCTTGAATTGAAATACAGTCAGCACTTCTCTCTGTTATCCAACCGCGTTGTCTCAATCACAATCTCAGGAGAGGCCTGTTCCTACTCGCTCCTCTCTCTGCTGTCAACTTCTCCTAATGCATGTTTGAAACTGAATATAGCAGCTATAGGTTTTCACTGGCTGTCCTCGGAGCCAGCGGTAAGACGAGAAGACACTCTACTACAACCCCCAGCGGCACCACATACAGTACAGCCACCATCACGTCCTGCCAGGCTGATGCCATCACTGACTGTGTGATTGTGTGGTTTGTGGTGAAGAATGGCTGGAATGAGAAGCTAGTATGGAGACACAAGCTCCTCAGGGATGTTTTGTATTTCTTTATTCTGTTTCCTGTTGCATAATAAATGTGGCATGAAATAAAAAAAATCTCTTTAAGGTTAAAGGATAAGGCCCTATAATTTTTCTCATTGTCAACAAACCCCATGGAAAGATTAAAACCAACAATGAATTAATCCATCTCAGTAGTTTCTTTTTCACTCAGCTCATTAGTTCCTACTAATCATTATATTTCCTCAAAAAGCTAGAGTTTTATAGCAAACATTACTCAAACAGGAGTGAAAAGTGTTTTTGTTGGGGACTATTTTTAGTTGCGGATTAATACACATTCGGAGTATCACGATGTAGGTAATTTCATATCTCAATAACAATATATGTCACGATATAGCATATTGTCTGGTGATTTAATAAATAACTGTCTATATGAAATAAGCAGCCTATTTGTGTTTACTCCTGTGTGGATTAAATACTTGACAAATGAAAAGTACTGAGTATTTTTCTCATTTTAAGAACTTGAGTGCAAAATCAACCTAACAGTTTTAAGTGAAATTATAGAGAAAAAAATAAATATATATAAATATATATCATCATATTGTGTAGCCCTGCGATATGTTAGTAAAATAATATCATGATATAGCAAAATATTTTTGCAATTGCTCAGAAGTTTCTCCTTATTTTGACAGATGTAGCTCTGATTAATTACCGTGCAGCAAACGTACGATGCAGTGATGATCGACCAATCTGGTTGGGGTCAATTTAGTTAGTAAATGACGGCGTACGTGGCCTTTGTGTGATGTAGTGAAGGTTTTCAAACCACTTCCACACCGCTGAAGTTGTTCTTTTTTTGGAGGAAACTCCTCCACAGCGGAGCTATAGCAGCAACGCAGCTTTCAGCCATGTGTGTTGCTGCTATATATGTAATCATGGCGTTAATTAATATTGTTGATAATAAGACACATTTGTATCATGTTAACATGAATGCCGGTATTTTCATGACTCAAAATAAACTACAGTGGCCATGTTGACTGTAATGAAGGAACATGTCACTCAGTGATGTGTTTTTAATACTTTTTGAAGGTCTATGGCACAAAAGAAAAAATATAAATCAGGCTTTAGCTAAACAGACAACACTTGTTAGTAGAATCAACTCATTGTTGGTTCTGGTATTTTCATGGGATTTGTTGACAATAAAAAAATATTCAGAAAATCACCAGACTCATCCTTCCCAGTTACCCTGGAGAACTGGCTCTTCCCTGACAAGCACCACTGTACAATATGAGGTTTAATGTTGCAGATTAGTGTCCCCACCCTTGCATGACGTTGCTTGAATACCTTGTCACAATCTCGGGTTTAAAATGTGGAAAAAATTTGTATTTTAACATATTTTTCTATGTCAGCAAAGCACTGCCTCTGAGTGAATGTAAGGTGAAGAATTAATTCATCACTGTCAAGATTAAAATACCGTCCAGGCCTGCACCGCCTTTTGTGGCAGTCAATTTATTCTGCCATTCAAGCGCAAAAACATCAAGCAAGTGGCAACAAGCACAGTGCCAGTCTAAGCATTCAGCTGCAGCCAAGGTCATTGGTCTCCGCCCCTCACCAACACCACCACCACCACCACACTGTGAATACAGTGAATCTCTACCTGATACAGCTGAATAAAAACGGATGGTGGACATTCATCAGGTAAAAGACTCATAATTCTTCAGTGACAGTTTCCTAAATGCAGCTGATTATTATTGAAAGCAACGTCCCAGTCATTCAGGGAAACAAACAGCTCAGTTTTGGCTTCTTTGACTAATTAATCCATTTTACAAACTGGCTGATAGAGGACTCAACAAACCCAGAGAAACCAGAATTAGCCGTAATCCAGACTGCAGAGAGGGAGGGGGGTGAAACTAGGCCACGAAATATACTGACATTCATTTAGGCTTTTCCCTAAGTCAGTGCTGTAACATCCAAACAGGCTGTCACTTCACAGGTTATTACAGTCCAGCATTAAAGTCTTTATGAATAATCCGGTGGTAAAATATGAACTCTGCGAGATTAAGACTGCTTCACAACAACAAAATATTCGTTTTTCGACGTTGTGTTTGCTCGATATTAGCCGTTTGCCCTGAAATTCTCTGTAAAGAGTATTACACGGTCAATGAATCCATTCATTTAAAGCAGATCAACCAGTGTGTGCTGAGTAGGGGTGTAAGAAAACATCACACGAGTATCGTGATATTATGTGTTGTGATACTGTATAGATTCTCAAAAACACTATTTTTAATTAACCTCTTAAAAAACCCACATCCTGCCATCTGACCCAAAAAACTATTCTGTCTTTCAGAGGTTGTAGCGGGCTCAGTTTTAAAGCTAGAGTGACATTATATGAAACTAGAAAACCGAAGGAATCCATGTCATACTAGCTTGTTGCAAAGGAGGTTAAAAAACACTCAAAATTTGAGCTTTATTTTGGTGAGGAAAAACTGCCATGGCCATTTTCACAGGGGTCCCTCGACCTCTGACCTCAAGATATGCCCACTTTATGATAATGACATTTAGTTTTTTGCATGCACTACAAATGTGTTATTTTTGCATATTCTAAAATGGTGTATTTCTGGTGTGTTCTTTACACTATGACAGTTTTCCTAAAATTAGATTTTTAAAAATCGCAATGTATTGCCTTGCTCGCAATATATCGCAATATATCGAATCGTTACCCGTGTATCATGATACGTATGATATCGCCTGATTCTTGCCAATACACAACCCTAGTGCCGAGGCAAAGAAACATTGTTTTATGAGCCCATAACAAAAAGGTACAACCAGAGGGAACTTTGTACTCAGCGTCTGAAGCTAAATTTACTTAAAACAAAACATAATCCTTTGATATGGGAGTCTGATCTGGATGTTTTTGTAGAAACACTAAGAGGGAACATTTTATCAAGTAAAGCCTCCAGCAAAAAGAAAAAAAAAAAAACATGTGTCTCATCATCAGCTTCAAAATGGGATTTGATCTTCTACCACATGAATTCAGAATCAGTCTAAATTCAGTGCAAAGGTCAGGCTCCTAAGGCTGAGTGGACTGAGGATTTACGAGCTGTAATTGCCTGGGTCATTCAGCACCTCCATGCATTATAGTGCTGTGTAACCTACATTCATCTGTCTTACTAAGCAAAACGTGGACACTGTGTCAGTCTCCTGGGCTTGTTCATGCACAGGTTTTGTACTGTATTGAAGATGCTAGAATAGATTCAAACTTGTCTTTGCAAGATCAAGGATAAATATTTGGTGTTTACCGATTGTCAGTTTGATGGATTAAAGCAGCAGTTTTGGAGCAAATATGATTAAAAAAAGTTATTTTTATAAAACAGTCACTATATTCTGACAGTAGTGCACGAGACAGGTAATCTGAAAAAAATCATGTGCCTCTGTGTCTTCCGGTGCTCCTAATGGCATCTGCAAGATTTCACAGACCAATCAGAGCCGAGCTGGAGCCTTGCCGTCTCTGAGCCAGCTGTCAATCACTTGCGAACTCCGATCAAACGGTCAAACTAGGCAGCGCTGATCAAATATGAATCAATATTCTGTTACTGTAATGCCTATTTCTCACCTCAAATGTTTTCAGAAACATCTTGCAGTTTACGGTTTAGCTGTAAAATGAGAAAGTTTGACACGGCAGCCATGTTGAGATCAGTTGAGGAAATACAAAGCACCGTCCACCAGCCGGAGCAGAGCCAATAGAAACGCTCTCTCTCCCGTCACAGGCTAGATTTTTTAAAGCCTGAAAACAGAGCTATGAGGAGGAGCAGAAGTATAGTTTTCTCTTAGAACACTTGAATTACAATATGCTGAAAGGTTATTATGGAATTTTTGCCCAATGATGCCAAAAATATTCTGCCTACTGCAGGTTTAAATAATTAGTAGTGACTGAAGAAGTGTGAATAATATGAATATGTACCCCCTGATTTCTTATTTAATGGTATAGCAGCAGATAGGCTTACATATATCAATGGTTTGGCTTTCTGTTGTTGCATATTTATATTCATATTCATGCATTAGAACCATACTTTACAGTGATTACAGTCTAATTTCCATGCAAATGAGCAAAACTGGCAGCTATAGATGTCACATTTATGACATTTAAATCATGCCATGCTGTGGGTTTGAGGACACATCTGGGCCTTTTTGTCGATTTTTGCAGCTGTGGGACAAAAGGCTGCCTTCATCTTGCAGTGGGTCATTTCATCCAACGTCAATCAACAACATAAGAGCCCACATCTCATCCAATGAGGCCTCACTGTGGCCATCACGACTTCAACAAACCAAGACCCAAAACATTGCAGGCCCCAGTGAGTCGCAATTGCCTGGGTCATTCAGCACCTGCATGCATTATAGTGCTGTGTAACCTACATTCATCTGTCTATACTAAGCAAAACGTGGACACTGTGTCAGTCTCCTGGCTTGTTCATGCACATGTTTTGTACTGTATATTGAAGATGCTAGAATAGATTGTCTTTGCAAGATCAAGGATAAATATTTGGTGTTTACAGTCCATGCAAATGAGCAAAACTGGCAGCTATAGATGTCACATTATGACATTAAAATCATGCCATGCTGTGGGTTTGATCCCATCCACGAAGGACACACTTATTATTTTTATTATTTCTTTATATTAATCTTGTCTCTAGGTGGAGGCTTCAGATAAACCCAGTGTTTTTTTTGCCTCTTCCTGCAATGTATATTAGTCTTTTTTTTTTTTTTGTTATGTTGTATAGTCTTAAATTGTGCAAAACAAATAAACAAAATAAACAAGGACACATCTGGGCCTTTTTGTCGATTTTTGCAGCTGTGGGACAAAAGGCTGCCTTCATCTGCAGTGGGTCATTTCTCAACAACATTAGAGCAACATTAGAGCCCACTATCCATCCAATGAGGCCTCACTGTGCCATCACGACTCCAACAAACCAAGACCCAAAACATTGCAGGCCCCAGTGAGTCGTGATGTTTTTATATTTCTGCAGTAAAAACATTGCTGTTATTATTGTAGGCCCCTCTTCTCTAACCCACTGCTCCACTTCTCACAGTGCAAGCTCCACCTTTCTCCTCAGCTGCAGATTGATCGCCCCTTTTCATCGCTGCAGTTTTTATTTACGCACAAACTCGATACGCCCAAAAATGATTCAGCATGCAGCCAGGCTGTGCAGAGCAGCGGTGGCTCTCTCTCTCTGTAGCCGACATGTCGTGTGTTTACCTCGGGGACTGGAGTCCTGCAGGTACGGAGGAGCAGTGGGGGTCACGTTCTCCGAGTTGGGACCCGACAGCAGAGGAGATCTCTCGTCCATGCCGTCGGAGGCCATGTCGTTACCGGAGAGGATTGACGCGCAGAGACGGCGGCGCTGCACCGAGTCTTCACCCAGTGAAGCAGCGCGGAGGAGCCGGTTGTCGGTGTCGGTGCTGCCGAGTCGCTCCGGTCCAGCAGCCCCGGTGACGGCAGCCTGGAGGAGGAGGAGCTCCGTGGTGATCCCCAACAATCCCCGCCCCTCACCACCATGACCCAGACCATGATGGGTTCTTAATACTGCACACACAACATTACTGTGATGGAATGTTTTTGTGCGAAAATGATGTCCAGAAATTCTAAATTCTAAATTCTAAATTCTAAATGCACTATAGTCTGTAATCACGTGCACCGGTTTATTTGGATTCTAGTCCATATTTTCATAAATAATATATATATATATAAATAAATATCCTGCCTGGACTCCAACAGCAGTGTTTTTAATGATGGAGGGAGGGACACAGTGAGAAGTCAATAAAGCAGCAATTCCCAGTGATCTCCACTAGATGTCACTGTAGGATTACTGTGTGGTCCCTTAGACCATGGGTCAGCAACCTTTACTATCAAAAGAGCCATTTTAGTCAAAATAAAGAAAAAAAAATCTGTCTAGAGCCGCAAAACATTTGATCATTGTGATGAAGGTAACACAGTTTATAGTCTAAGTAAATAGTATATAAGTCTAATGCAGTGAGGGCCAAAGTGTAAATGTACTACAGAGTATTAGGGCCACATTGAGGGAAAAACATCTGAGACTCAATTCAATTCAATTCAATTTATGTTTGTATAGCGTCAAATCACAACAGAAGTTATCTCAAGACGCTTTATATATAGAGCAGGTCTTAGACCGTACACTATAGTTTAGAGACCCAAAAACTCCCCGATTAGTGGGAAGAAACCTGGAGCATCCAAAACAGTCATAACATAAGATACCTTATTAATACCAAAGGAAATTCTTTTGCCAGAGATAGTTAAAAAACTACAACATAAGAATACAAAACACAACAGAGTAATAAATATAAAGTGTATAAGAATAATATTAACACCAGTGCCTATTAGAATAACTATAAAAGTCAGATAAATTTAGTAAAATAAGTAAACTAAAATAGAAAAGTAATATTGCGCATGATATTGCACGTGACATTCTGTCATTGTGTTACTTATGGATGGAATTATATTGAAAATAAATGATTTCCCTTTTTGCTAGGGACCCCTGGGGGTCCCCGGACCCCACTTTGACCACCACTGTGCTACTGTAGCCTATATGTTTACAAGAGAAAAAACAAAGATTAAAGTCTGAAACATGATTTTGTGTTGCAGAAATACTTTTTTTCTGCACAACCCCTCGGATTCATCTTGCAACCCTATGGATACTAGAGAGAGTATCTAGACATTGACATTTATTTTTCTTTACTGCAGCAAACTGGATTTCAAATGAAGTATTGCCTCTCTGGCTGAAGCGCAAACTTTTAGCTTTAGAGACATTTTGTCTGCTTTAAGAGCAAATGCATCTGGATTGATTGGACAACACTTGAGGGAATAAAATTCTGGTGTAGAAATCCTGAAGCCTTTTTTATTATTTATGAGATACACTTCTTGAGGCCTATTCCAATACAGAGAGAGCACCAGCTCTTTTTTCTGTTTTACTGGTTCTTTTATATTCACATGTTAAAACAACTTTTGCATGTCTTTCCATCCTGGAGGAGGGTCACTTCTTCTTCCCAATTAACAAGGTTTTTTTTCCACCTGAAGGGTCTTAAAAGAGCGTATATGTTTAACAGATTATAAAGCCCTCTGCGGCAAATGCTTTATTTTAATTACTGAATATAAATAAAATAGACTTTAGTAGACAATTATGCTAGTTTTAATGGCATATTGCTAATGCAGTTACATACAATTCACATTATTATGAGATCAGTGGACATTTACGGCTTTTTATATGTGTTGTGTGTGTTACATTATATTGTGCCTGTTGTCATGGAGCCTGGTTTCTTTGGTGTGTTTGATGTGTTGTATATCCTGACTGGCCAAACAGTGTAATTGTTCAGGAATCTGAAAGTTGGCACTTTAACCACACTGAGTCATTTCTTTCATTTCAAATGCAACACAATCATTTTTTTCGGTCTCTCCCACCTGATTTATTTCACAATTGAGCCAAAAACATGGATTTTCGTCATCTGAAAGAAACTGTTAACCTTAACTTCTACTCTTTGTTGGTGCCAAATGGTTTCAAAATCATTAGCAGGACTTTAAAACAACATCTGGCTGCTGCCACCACCAGCTGTAGACCAGACCAAAGTGTGGACAGGGCTCAGAGGGATCTGATCTGCGTTTTACATCCCTACCCTTACAAAAAAGAAGTATACTTCAAGTTTATTTTACAAAGTTAAGTTAAGTATAGTTCAATATTCCCAAGTATACTTTATGTAATAAGTATACTAATATCAATGTACTAGTAGTATACTTGTAAGTGTAGAAGTATACTTTAAATATACTTTAAATGTAAGAGTAGTAAACGTTGAGTACACAACTAGTTTACATCCAAGTTGTAACTATAATATGAACTATACAAAAAGTGAACTAGGTATACTGTACTAGTTATAGATTTGTAGCCCACTTTTTAGTTTATGAAAGTACACTTTAAAGTATACTCTCAGTAAACTACTAGTGTAATAGTTTTTACTGCAAGTATACTTGTAAGTGAACTTATAGTACTTAGCCAAATACTTTTCTGTATACTTTTCAGTATAAGCCAACTTAGACTTTTCTATATACTTGTCAGTATAAGCAAAGGATACTTAAGTATAATTTTGTTAAGTATATCTCTGATAAGTGCATAAAAAGTAAACTGAAAGCTCTTATTTTAAGTTTAAAAGAAATATACTAGAAGCACACTTGAATAAACTTGTTTTTTGTAAGGGCACCTTTCTTTAGAGTTACAAAACTTGAGTTTTCCAGTTTTTTTCTGAGATTCACAGCACATCTTTTTTAAGATTGATGGTGTGCTCCTCATGCTCACTCCTCCCCTATAACATTACTACACCCTTGATAGTTTGTGCCAAAATACGTCTTTCCCATTCCTTGCTGGTTATGTCAGTGTGTAAGCCTCAGGCTGCATAATTCATTCCCTGGCCATTCAATGGACTCACTAAATAAACACAGATGGGGTGAATTAATCTTTGGGACAAAACAAGTTTGAGGTAAAAACCTTTTGTGTTTATTCTTAAAACAAGAGCAGGATAACAAGATGTATAGTCTACAATGAACAGCTATGATTGCATGATGTTTAGAGCATTTAGAGTTTAAAATTCAAGCCTGGTTTTGTTTAGGACATTGTAAAATGGCTCATAAATTCTAGGAGCATCACACCTCCTACTGCATTCTCACTCACTTGAATTCTTTACAGGATAAAAACCTGCAAATTAGCACTTCAATGATGCATAGAGACTTAATTTCACTTTATTTTTTTTAAGTATGCATTAAGGTTCTGCAGCAGATCCTTTCTCTTTCCAGCCTGTCTGGTGTTTTGCACTTGTAAGAAGTCAGGAGGAGACATTTCCAGCCAGACTACAAGTGCATTTTCCGTTTTTTTGTAGGGTAAGTTTCCCTCAATTACTCCACAGACTCTGAAGGAAAAGCCTTTGCTCCTGACTCTGCTGATCCTGGCCAGTGAATAGTGATTCACATCGCATGAAACAGTCAACGACTCATTTTTTCCGACGACTTCAGGCACCAGAGGAGCGTCGGAGATCTCACACACACACAGACTGACTGCTTCGTCTCCGGGGTTTCTTTGCAAGGTAAGAAGACATATATTACATTGCAAAGTATTGAAGAAAAATATGTTTGTATGAGTTAAAGATGTTGCAGTGGTCAGGAGTTGTGGATTAGCTGTGAGGCTTCTTTACTTTAGAAACTGGCAACCCTTGAAGCCACCAAAATGAGAGTAAAACTTCCTGAGATAAAATATAAGAAGAAATAAAACAGCCTTTTGGAGATGTATACATTACTGTACCGAAAAAAATAATAGTCTTGATGGAGAAACATGTGGCAGCAAAGACTTGAAACTTGACTTGGAGTGACTTGTGGGCATCTCTGCTTTTTAGTTCATACAAGTGTACTTAGTATACTTTAACTTATAGTACTTGATTTATGTATTACATAAAGAGACTTGTTCTTTTTGCTATTTGACTTGATGATTTGTGATGAGATTTTAAAATTGTATTAAATGTGTTGTTCTCTCACATGCCTCTACGGTGAATAGATAATCCAAAAACTTGATGAATTGAAGTAAATTCATATCAAAACATCCTTTTACAAACTCTCACACACTTTAATATACTATACTTAAGTATATCTTGATCAAAATATTAAGTAAGTAGGCCTATAAGCCAAATATACTAAGACTTTTCTGTATACTTGTCAGTATAAACCAAGTATACTTAGACTTGTATACTTTTCAGTATAAACCAAGTACACTTAGACTTTAAGGGATACTTGTCAGTATGAGCCAAGTATACTTTTGTTAAGTATATCTCTGATAAGTACATAAAAAGTAAACTGATGGTATACTCTCTTATTTTAAGTTCAAAAGAAGTATACTAATAGCACACTTGAATACACTTCAGTTTAATAAGTGTGTTTAGCTGTAATTTTGTAATTGTAATTGTAATTTGTAATTTTTATTAAACATGACATAATATATACTTTTATTTTGAAGATAACATCGCATTTTGCCTGTATTGACACAGCTTTATGCCAATGAAAGGTCTCAGTTATTCTTATCTTTATAAATAATAAGTTTAAATGTTCTCACCGATCAAAATCTCCATTCCTCCTTCAAATGCACAATATAGTCTGTCTAGAAAGTGCACAGGATTGTGCATATATTTTTTGTTATTAGATTTAGATTAGATATCATTATGGCTCATTAATAATCTGTGCTTTATAAAACAGTATGGAAATGCAGATAGAGGAGATCTTTTGTGTGAACTAAACAATAGCTTTGTTACAGGAAAAGACCACAGTGGAAAAAATGTGTAGTGGATAAGGTCTGTCATGATGCCAACAAATGGCCTCTCCAGCCATTACAGCTGTGTGTGTGTGTGTGTGTGTGTGTGTGTGTGTGTGTGTGTGTGTGTGTCAGTATGAATACTGCTCTACAAGTCTGATCAAGCCTTCGTGTTTCAGCCAGTTTGGAGATGCTCCAGGGGGCAGTGAGCAGGGCCGTGCTCTGCCTGTCCTGTTCCCTCATGCTGGGGGTCTGCTTCCCAGCAGAGGTTGCAGGAGCAGCGGGGCCTCTTCCTATTCCCCCCCCTGAACAAGAGTCTGGGGAGCCAGACCTCGAGGATTGGGAGTGGGGTTCTGGATCATCTCTTTTGCACCTGCTCCACAGCTTCCCTGCTGACAGCCCCTTCATAACGGAGACCCCAGGAAAACCAGTCAACTGCACCCAGCGCTTCTGGTTGCCACCGTCCTCTGCAATCTGCTGGGAAAACATAGCCGGACCCGAGGAGTTCGCCAGGTCCCGTCTGCTTGTTCTCCAGAACAGGGCTGCCCTGCAGGCTGTGTCCACCACCAGCGGGGTGGAGGAGGGAGGGATCTCCTACGAACACCAAGCCAGAGAGGAGGTCCAGGGAGTCCACTCAGACCACCTGAGTGTGGTGGAGACTATGCAGACCATGGAGAAGGTGTTTGTGTCTCTGGAGGAGACAAGGAAAGAAGGGAAGGAGCAGGGGGTCCTCACAAGGTGAGAAGTCAGTTTGATGGATTAAAGCAGCAGTAGGTAGAATTGGAGCAAATATGATTAAAAAAAGTTATTTTTTATAAAACAGTCACTATATCCTTACAGGAGTGCACGAGACAGGTAATCTGGAAAAAAACATGTGCCTCTCTGTCCTCCGGTGCTCCTAATGGCATCTGCAAGATTTCATAGACCAATCAGAGCCGAGCTGGAGCCTGCCGTCTCTGAGTCGGCTGTCAATCACTCGCGAACTCCGATCAAAGGGTCAAACTAGGCAGCGCTGATCAAATATGAATCAATATTCTGTTACTGTAATGCCTATTTCTCACCTCAAATGTTTTCAGAAACATCTTGTAGTGTACTGTTAAGCTGTAAAATGAGAAAGTTTGACACAGCAGCCATGTTGTGATCAGTTGAGGAAATACCAAGCACTGCCCACAAGCCTGAAAACAGAGCCATGAGGAGGTGCAGAAGTCTAGTTTTCTCTCAGAACACTTGAATTACAATATGCTGAAAGGTTATAATGGAATTTTTGCCCGATGATGCCAAAAATATTCTGCCTACTGCAGGTTTAAATAACCTAAAGGACTGTGTGAAAATTATTAGGGTGTGGATGGATGTAGTGACTGAAGAAGTGTGAATAATATGAATATGTACCCCCTGATTTCTTATTTAATGGTATAGCACTAGATAGGCTTACATATATCAATGGTTTGGCTTTCTGTTGTTGCATATTTATATTTATATACATGCTTTAGTACCATACTTTACAGTGATCAGTCACAAAACAGCTACAATCCTCACTGTACAGAGACAAAATTAATTTAGTTTCTGGAAAACACTGATCCAAGACCACCAGCTGTGGGATTATTCCTAAATCACTGTTAGTGAGGCAGTCAGGAACCCTGGAACAGTGTTGCTTGTTTGGCCTAAACATAATGCTGCTTGAATGCCAGAAAAGACAGAGTGGAAACAGGATCCAGACAAGCAGCTGAGTCATTCCAAGTGTTTTCCAACACTCATCTGTCGGGACATCTGGCTGAGACGAAGCTCTGGCACTAAAACAGTTGCAGGGAATAAATGCAATTCAGTGTTTTCTCTCTATAAGATGTGAAAGAACAGACCCATTACTTATGAATTTACAAAGTAGTGTGTGAATGTGTCAAAAAGTCTCAGACATTTACTCATGGTTTGTCATCCATTTCAGCATGAAGGAGCATCTTGCCAACACCAGGGACGCCATAGCTGGAAGAGAGCACATGGCGAACATCCTGGAGAACCATTTTTCTTCTTTAGAGAACACTCTGCTTAACATGCAGCTTCGACTCAACAAACTCATCCAGCAGTGACAATGACGAAGACCGGTCGCCTTATATTTATATACAGTATTCATGTATTGTACAACGATGTAGCAAATGCATGCATGCTCAGGATTATGTTAGTCTGTAGTATGAGGACAAAACTTGATATGCACCTTAAGTCATCAACGCACCAAAAAGTAACATGTGTTAACTGGAATTAGCAGAGATAAATAAACCTCACATTATCAGGGAAATTTGATTAACATGAAGCCGTTAAGTCACGTTTTATATTTCCAGTTTGAAGACATGCTCCACATGGAGATTTCACGGCCACGCTAACAGCCTCTAGTAAAACTGCAAGACACTTGTGAAGCTTGGGGCAGAATAACTGACTTGTTTAACACTTCATTCAACATTAATAAACTGCATTTTCTTATTACGTCCCTCTCCGAGGTTGTGTTGTAAAATACCTGCGGTGCAACATGAATGTTAGACAGCATGAATCTTTATTTTAATATCAAATCTAAACAATTAATTTGTGAAAGCATGAGGATGATGCATTGTAAGGTGGTCAGCTGTTATATACACTTTAAATATTCACATCTATTAGGCTGAGTGTGAATTTTCATTTGGAAAGACGCAGCATGTTCAGTTGCTTTGTAGTTAAGCTAGAAAAAAGAAGAGGTATTTGTACTTTTGATTAAACAACTTTCAAGTATTTTTTGATAAACTACTCAAACATGAAAATAGCTTTAAAATAACTATAACTTAGAATCAATAACATCAGCATATTTCACTCTGAAATCAATGTCTGATAGCATCTCTAAAGTAAAGTGTTCACCCAATCATATTTTAAAGGCAATAATAACTCAGGAACTGAGACATCTGTGCAGCAGCTGTGTGGAAAGGGTTCCCATTATGTCTAGGTTGGTCACATAGAGTGAGCCCATACAGGCCTGCAAGTTGTTAAGAAAAAACAATTTACTCCTCCTGATTGTTGTGCATGCAAAACAATCACAAAATTTATGAGACAATGCAACCAGAAAACCTCTAAAGATAGTCTAGGAAATACGGGCCAAATGCAAAATTGTTCTGAAATCCTAAACTGTTTAAAATCTTGAGATGCATTATGATTCATCTAAGGCTGCTTTGTTTAGGCCATTGTTACAAGATTTACAAGATTTGTGGCATCAAGTATTTATCTTAGACATACAGTACAACTTCTATGTTCCTCGAACACTCTCTGAGTCTTCACTTGATTTCACATTTGCCCTACGTGACTTTACTTTCTGTTCCATGTCCACTAACGTCTTCCACGAGCCCTACAGCTGAACTCTGTCAATGTATTTAAAAACACTGAGAAAGTTTAGGGTGTCTCTTCTGCCAGTGCTCTCAATGAATGACAGGATGTGATAACATCTGTCCAGACGTGAAATACAGCCAGTGTCCTTTTTAAAAGTCGGCGTTGTCCTCTTCTTGCATTTGTTCCAAAGATTGAAGGTAATCTCGAGCCAAGATCTTCTTAGGCAGGATATCTATAAAAACAGAGAATATCACACCGTGTCAAACTCGTTCTGACAGTCACTATTCTCATAATGTTACGACTTTTTTCTCGTAAACCTTTGACTTTATTATCATAATATTACACCTTTTTTCTCGTAAACCTATGACTTTATTCTCGTAATATTATTACTTTATTCTCGAAATCTCAGATTTATTTTTTTTCCCTCAATGTGGCCCTAATACTCCGTCGTACCGTGGTACCATAGACCTACAACAATGATAAATAAAAATGAAAATGTAAACAAAAAACTGTTATTCATTTCCATTTTTAAAAATCCACAAGGAGACACTGGAGAGGAGCTAAAGAGCCGCATGTGGCTCCGGAGCTGCAGGTTGCTGACCCATTGTTGTAGGTCTATGGTACGACGGAGTATTAGGGCCACATTGAGAAAAAAAAAATCTGAGATTTTGAGAAAAAAAGTTGTAATATTATGAGAATAAAGTCATAATATTAGTATATATATGTATAGTAGTATAGTAGTAGTAATTTAACAAGTTATTTTCTTTTTTCTCGTAAAGTTATGACTTTATTCTCGTAATGTTACGACTTTTTTTCTCGTAAAGTTATGACTTTATTCTCGTAATATTG
>CAKALU010056093.1:0-53030 GCA_916700995.1 Hozukius guyotensis | reverse complement strand
AATCACAATCGTAATTATCTGTATTTAAGCTTTTCTTGATCATTTTTAAAGATAATTATTCTGTTTTTTAGAGGTTTATGACTCTATTTTAACAATTAGTTTATGTTAGAAGAAAAGGATTTCATGGAATTCTAAAAAACTTTCTTGTAAAAATACAGATCTTTTTTTGCAAAACTTCTGATTGTTAATGTAAATTTGGGCTTTGGCAACATAAAGTTACATGTTTCATTTGTGATTTATATGTAAATGGTCTTAGATTTACAGTGTATGACTATTCTAAGTAAAATATTTCTTGTAAAATTACAGTAATAAAGGCTAATTATATAAAGATAATTACTGTTTTTTTTTTTACAGTTTATTTATGTTAATTAACGGACAGTATTTTTCCGTTTTTTAACAGACATTTTCTGGCGCCCCAGCTGCCGGAAAATTTCTGTTATTTTACACTTTTTTTTACAGTGTACGTTGCAAAAGCCCAAATTTACATTAACTCAGAAGTTTTGCAAAAAAAATCTGTATTTTTACAAGAAATATTTTTAGAATTCCATGAAATCCTTTTCTTCTTACATAAATTAATTGTTAAAATAGAGTCATAAACCTCTAAAAAACATAATAATTATCTTTAAAAATGATAAAGAAAAGCTTGAATACAGATAATTACGATTGTGATTACAAAAAATACTGTAAATCTAAGACCATTTACATATAAATCACAAATGAAACATGTAATTTAAAAAAAAAAAATTCCGTCATTTTGAAATACAGACAAAAAATGTAAAATTTCTTGAAAAAATACAGTGTAGTGATGAATGGACAGAGGCTGTGAGTTCATCTGTGTGTTTGGCGCTCAATCCGCGGTGCGTAAAAACGCGCGCTCAGGGGTGGGGACTAGTTTGGAGAGGCAGAGAGGCAGGAGGACCAGAGAGCACAATAGGACGACTCTCAGCATCCACAGGTTGCCAGGCGACTCTCTCCTCTTCTCTCCTCCTCTCTGAGCATCTTATAGCAACCTGGACCTACCTGAGAGTCCAGCCGGTGGAGGAAATTAGAGGACGCGCTTGGATAAAACGCTTTCAACTTGTTCTGCAACATAGAAGCTGCAAACATGGCAAATCCACAGCCTTGGTTGATTAGAACCTGCCTGAGCAACAATTTTATTGCATTGCGCAGGACTTTTCTGCCGTAAAAACATCTGAAAACATCTGGTTTCTTCCGAGGACTGTGCGTTTTATTCCGAGACCACCACCATGCCACCTCGCTGCAGCCGCACCACAGCGACATAATGGCATGTAGGAGCGGCTGCTGCTGCGGCTCTGGTCCGATAAACGAGGATAACGCGCGGTTCCTGCTGCTGGCGCTGTTCATCATCGTGTATCTGCTGTGCGGCGCCGCGGTGTTCTCCGCGCTGGAGCAGCCGAAGGAGCGCGAAGCCAAGGAGCGCTGGACGCAGCGGTTCGAGACCTTCAGTCAGAGGTTCAACCTGAGCAAGAAGGACCTGAACAACTTCCTCAGGAGCTACGAGGAGGCGAACGTGGCGGGGATACGCGTGGACACGATCAGACCAAGATGGGACTTCACGGGCGCGTTTTACTTCGTGGGAACTGTGGTGTCAACCATTGGTGAGATGATGGAGAGACGCGTTTAAAAAAGCATGTGTGAAATGCAGTGTTCTCCGTCAGATAGGTTTTTTTTTTTTTTACCTGAAAACATTTTAAAATCTACCATTTAATATCTCTTTTGTTGTCTTACACAGTTTTCCTTCTTTTGCAAACACTTTAACAAGTGAGATCTTCATGTTTTTTGCAAAAAAAATGTTAGTTGTACCAATTATAAGCATTTTCTACTCTTTAATATTACACATGGTCCTGTTATATCACTGCAATATTGTCACTTTGCAGTCTTAAAGTGAGTTGTAATAGAAGACCTGTGCATCACTGAAAGTCTACTGCTACTTGTGATGTGAGAATTATGAGCTTTAAAGGTCCCATATTATAATAAAGACCCAAGCTGTTGCCTAACAACGCAATTCTGTTGCAATTCCATCGCAATTCCGCCGAAATGCGCTGAAACGGAGCGTTTAAGACAGAGGGTAAATACAGGCCTATTCAGGCAGACAGTATGAGGAAAAGTTTTTTGAACAGAGTTTTCGCAGAGTTTTTTGAACATTACAGCATGTAAACATGTTCTAGTAGAAACCCAAAATACAAGTATGAACCTGAAAATGAGCACGATATGGGACCTTTAAGTCTGCAAAGTGACAATAGTGCACCTGAAAACATTTTAAAATCCACCATTTAATATCTCTTTTGTTGTCTTACACAGTTTTCCTTCTTTTGCAAACACTTTAACAAACTCTCCCATATCATATTCTTCACTTTCCATGAGCCAAAATGAAAAAAAATGAAATGAAAAACTTCCCCCTCACTGTGTTTGGTGTTGGAAGAGTGTTAGAAGCCAGGTTATGTGATATCTGACTTGTCATATAGCAGCATTAATGGTGGCTCTGGTTCATTTAGTTGTACTGGTATAAGCCATGCAGTGAACCATATTACACACTGTAGCTCTGGAACGAGCACACCTGAATGAAATAAAGCCATAATTAAAGCCATTATAGTCACACCTGTGTTTGACAAGTCAACACAACACCATCTGCTATGTTGATTTAATGTTAAGAGATCCGCTTCAAGTTATTTTTTTAAAGCCATGCAACATTTCTTAGTCATGACTTAGTATTTGCTATTTGGTTCAGTGGGTTCAACCAAACTACACTGAGAAAAAAAAGCGATTTAATGTTTTCATCAGAGCAGGATTTGTCCTTGACAACCAGTTCTCCATTTCCATTTCCAGTTCTGTGAGAGCCCCAGAGGCATCGGTGTCAGTATGTCAGACAGAGCAGAGATACAGAGCCGTTCCTCGGAACAATAGCACTGTTATACACATGCAGTGACAATAATCCTAGTGACCTTTTGTTGTCAATCCCTCTGATTCGTACCTGCACACTCTGATTTCTTTTCTTCTCAGTACCTGATAGTGATGTTTCAACATCTGTGATTGGAGTGAGTCGATTTGTGACGGTCGACAGTTCGACAGGCCCTCTGATTAGATGGGCATCGCCATTTAAACAAGACTTATGTTGATGAAGGACCAGACTGTATTGAGTTCTTAACTGAACACATTGCGATTGATGGGGGCTGAAAAAAAAGAGAGATGATAGTAACTTTGATCCTGTGATTCTTCCCACGATTCCTAAAGCCACTGACAATTATCAAGATGAAAATACATATTTTCCCATCAAATGGATTGTTTTCCTCTATACTCTGCTAGCGGCCATTCTGCACTTTCCTGAGACCTCTGACAGAGTAGTAAAGACGACATCCTGATTTTTAACCGCAAACCTCATCAAAGGTTTCATCAAGTAGCATTCATGTATAGAAGAAGCATCAGTGTTCTGAGTGACATGAAATAAGTAACGCAGACAGCATCAAATTGCTTTGACATATGGCTCCACAATCATTAACTGCACTCCTACAGGGTGCAGTGGTTATAACAGTGTACATAATGTGCCCGTTGACCTATAACTGTCACAAGACCGCATCTATCTCTGATCTTATAAATGACAGATGCATCGTCTTAAAACCACGTGATATCATCATTGCTGTAACGTCCTATAGAGATACTGTATGCTGTAATACCCCACTTGCTATTCTGTTGTCTGACGTCCACAATCGGAGAGAATTTCCATTGTTTAATTTATGTAAACTGTCATCAATCTAAGCGATCAGTCTTCAAGCTTTTCATCGTCTTTTTATTTAACACTCTCATTTCTCAGATTTTGGAGTATGTGTATAGTTTAAGGGGAAGCCCCTTCCAACCCATCATCATTCTGTATCCTCAAGGACACACTACTGTGTGTGTCAGAGCTTGGATTAAAACATGTAAGTGTGCAAGAGATGTTTTCTTGTATGCGTGGTCAGAACATAATATGCACATATAAGTCCTCATGCTTAGAGTTCCACTGACGTACATACCTGAGTGAATAGCAAAAAACATTTCATCACTGTGCATCAATCTATGCACAACAATTGTAATTATTGTGCATAGATTGGTTTACTTTCAAATTTAAAGCAATAGTTTGACAGTTTAGGAAATGCGCTTATTCTGAGATGAGAAGATGAGAAGATGAGAAGATCATTACCGCTCTCATGTATCTGTTAAATAACTGTGCTGCGAAGTGGGAGGAGGTATCTCGGACGGTGCTATGCCATTGTTCCTTTATGGTCCGTCATTCCAAAACCCCAAAAGCTCAAAAAATGGCCCATTGGACCGAAAGCCCATTTGTCCAACAGCCCATTACCCCGAAAACAAACAGCCATTGTTCTGAAGACCCATTTCTCAGAAAATACACACTCTCCCTTCAACAAATAGAAGTACATGGCTAATTATTATGCAGAATGACGTCATTGGAACTTCCTGGCCGCAATATTTTAACCCAAACCATAATCTTTTCCTAAACCTTACCAAGTAGTTTTGCTGCCTAAACCTGAGGAGATTTCTGGCAGAAAGACTTTCAGAAAGCCCCGAAGGCTAACTTCTCCCATGTGCGTAACAATATCGTGACGTCCGATCACGTCATTCTGCATAATAATTAGCCATGTGCTTCTGTTTGTTGCACAGAGAGTGTGTATTTTCGGAGCAATGGGCCTTCGGAACAACTGGCGTAGGTTTTTGGGATAACGGGCTGTTGGATAAATGGGCTTTCAGTCCAATGGAACATTTTTGGGACTTTTGGGGTTTCAGAACAATGGGCAGTCCCCTCTCGGGTGACCCTGGTCTCAGAAGTAAAAAAGTCCCATTCATTCTTCCCATAGACAATGTGAGGTGACCCACAGTTGGAGCACATCTGCAGCTTGGATCGGCACGAAACTCTCCCAGTTGAATCATCAGTACAAAAGCTTAACAACCGTTTTAGAAAATAAATGGTTCTTTAATAAAAAAAATGATAAAAAGTGGAAGGTACAAACCCGTTTACATAGATGTTAACTACACCTCCCAAGGTGCATTTTGGCAAGAAAAACCCAATCACCTCAGACACTCAAAACTGCAAAAAGAAGGCTATTTTTTGGATTCTTGGTCGATTTTGCAACCAGGGCGATGTGCTTTGTTCACAAATTCAAAGATGAAGTGTTTTGAATTCCCTACACAAATTGGACACTGAGGATTTTTCTTTGAAGATAATTTGTTGGGGCATTTTTGCTTTTATTTGACAGAGGACAGTGTAGATATGTGTGATGGCCAGAGAGCGGTATGACATGCAACAAAAGGTCCCAAGGCTGGAATTATATGGCATGCGCTGTAGTCACTCGGCTACCAAGGCGCTCCACACGGAGGATATTTTTAATCTTAACGAAAAATTTAAATTGGATGACAGAATGGGGAAAAAAAACTTCTGGAACCAACAGCTATTTCCATTCCCACTTCACAACTCTTTAAGGATACAACTGGTTAGGCACAAAGGCTGGAAACAGGGGGAAACAGCTAGTCTGGCTCTGTCCTAAAGGTAACAAAATCTGTCTACCAGCACCTCTAAAGATAACCAATTAACACATTATATCCAGTATGTTTAATCCGTACAGAAAACCAAAGTGTAAAAACGCTAAATTGTGTTTTTTTGTAGAGGGGACTATTTTCTTGAGTTTACTGACAATCTCATAGTGACATCAAGACTTCAGGGTGATGTAACGTGTTAATTAGTGAGCTTTAGAGGTGGAAATGTGGGTTTTGTGGGTTTACCTTCGGACAGAGCCAAGCTAGCTGTTTACCCATTTCTAGTCTTAACCGTATTTAACAGACAGATATGAGAGTGTTATTGACCTTCTCATCTAACTCTCAGCAAAAACGCCAATAATCATACTTACTAAAAAACAAACTATTGCCTTAAATGTTTTTCTTGAGTGACTGAGGTCACATTTGGGAGGAAAAAGTCAGGACTGTGTAGTCCAACCTGACCATCACCCCCATTAACATCAACCATGTTCAGAGCTTTTATGCCTGACACGGATGTCATACTGACACAGTGGCACACCATTTTCTCTTCCTTTCACGTACGGTGCAATTTATTAAACGGGTCAAATGACTCATCAACATCCCATTCAACTGAGCTTACGGAACTAAAAGGAAAGAAAAACACGTCCATAAAATCCATCCCATTTGGCTTTATCGTCGTGTTCGGAAGAAAACTCCAGCTCAATTAGCACTTTGAGAGCAAATCTGAACGTGGAGGCAATCAAATCCTGTTTCAAATCCTCTCCGTGAGTTTTCACAACACGAGATACAGTAACATTTGTTTTTCTAGTGAAAATGGCTCTAATGTCGTATGAATTCACAGCTGCATCCGCACGCCACAAAATGTGGTGCATGCAAAGATGTGTAATCGCCATCCAATTTACAGTATGTGCAAAAATTTTCAACAACGTTATGACTGTAATGAGCTGAAAAGGGAGAACAGACAGACAGAAGGACAGACAGTGCCTCATTGAGCTTTCAGTGTTAAATGAGGGATGAAAAGGATCACTGAGATGGGTGCAGTCGATGGAAAGACCTCTCAGTTTGACTCCCATTTCATTCATCTGTCAGTTCACAAGAGACAAAGGAGAGGTCGCACACAAAACAGCGTCTCAGAGTAAAAACAGCTTAATGGGTTCTTCTTATCTCTAAAAATGAGAGAAAAATGATCAAATTGAGATGTGAAAGGGCCCCCAGTCTGTGACTTGCCAAATAACTGTAGGGAATACAGTGAAATGTTAGACAAACCGCCACTTTGGGACTGATTGCTGTTATGTGCTCGGACTGAAAACACCTCAGCTCTTAAAGTAAGTGAGTGACAAAGAGACAGAGAGAGAAGGAGAGCGCGTCACCAATGGCAACCCAGCGGATTGAAGCAGTTGTGTGAGTATATTTGTCCCTTAGAAGAAGAAGAGATCAGTAGGCTAATGAGCCACCTTTGTTAATGACAGAGAATATGTGAGTTTGGTTTAAAAAGCAAATCAAAGCAGCTGGAGGAAATGGACACACTCGTCCTTTCTAGAAATGATCCATTCATTTAGTTATTTGTAAGTGTATGTGGGTTAAGTTTTTCAAGTGATGGAAATGCTTTTATGTAAAATTATTATTAAGTTCTCTCCTTTTATTCAGCGACACTTGCACCTGCGAATGACAACTTCAACTTCGTTTACACGCCACTAATTGCTTTAACGCATTAACACAACTTGCGATTTTTGGGTTGTATTGGGCTCAAAGATAGAATGAAGATACTGTTATCATATGAAACTTGAAAACCTAAGGATCAATTGGTACCAACTATGTCATACTAGCTTGTCGCCAAGGAGGCTAAATAACGCTCCCAACTTAGGCTAAATTTTGGTGAGGAAAAACTGGCATGGCCATTTTCAAAGGGGTCCCTTGACCTCTGACCTCAAGATATGTGAATGAAAATGGGTTCTAATGGGTACCCACGAGTCTCCCCTTTACAGACATGCCCACTTTATGATAATCACATGCTGTTTTGGGCAAGTCATAGTCAAGTCAGCACACTGACAGTTGTTGTTGCCCGTTGGGCTTGAGTTTGCCTTGTTATGATTTGAGCATATTTTTTTATTGTAAATGCAGTACCTTTAGTAATATTTGTCATTGTATTGTGTTGTTAATTGATTTCCAATAATAAATATATACATATATTTGCATAAAGCAAGCATAATTGCCCACTCCCATGTTGATAAGAGTATTAAATAAATTTTGAACAGATAAAAAATGTGCGATTAATCGTGATTAGATATTTTAATCGATTGACAGCCCTAGTTCATTCATTCTTGTAATACTATTAGTATTACTACTTATTGCATAATGTCTTTGTGTGTATATCAGGATTTGGGATGACCACCCCAGCCACCATTGGAGGAAAAGTCTTTCTGATGTTCTACGGCCTGCTCGGCTGCGCAGCCACCATCCTCTTCTTCAACCTCTTTCTGGAGCGTGTCATCACCGTCATCGCCGTCGTCCTCAAGTCCTGTCACGAACGGCGCCATAACAAAGCTGCGCTCCCACAAAACGGCCGGCGAGGAGGCGGAGGTGGGGGAAGCGGAGGAGGAAAAGGAGGAGGAGGAGGAGGAGGAGGAGATCTGGCTGGCTGGAAGCCTTCGGTGTACTGCGTCATGCTCATTCTAGGAGCGGCAGCCATCTTAGTGTCCTGCTGCGCCTCGCTCATGTACTCGGCGGCCGAGGGCTGGGCCTACCTGGACTCGCTCTACTTCTGCTTCGTGGCCTTCAGCACCATCGGTTTCGGAGACATGGTGAGCAGCCAGCGGGTCGTCTACGAGGGCCATGCCACGGCCGCGTATCGGCTCGGCAACTTCTTCTTCATCTTGACCGGCGTCTGCTGCATCTACTCCCTCTTCAACGTCATCTCCATCGTCATCAAGCAGGTCCTCAACTGGCTGCTGAGAAGGCTGGAGGCCCCCTGCCGCTGCTGTCTCCCCAGGAGGGGTCACCACCCGCACCGGCACCCGCGACGCAACGTGGTGGCCCCGGGCCACCTGCGCGCCCGCAGGGACCCCTCCATCGAGACGGACGCCATCAACGAAAGCGAGACTGACAACGGGCGCAGGATGTCTGGGGAGATGATCTCCATGAGGGACTTCCTGGCAACCAACAAGGTGAGAGCTTCAGGGCTGGAGCAGACAGCTTGTGTGATATTCCACCTGTCTAATGGAATCACATGTTAATATTACACGCAATATATTCAGTTATCTCCCGGAGTAATTTGATTAAACTGCTCACATGAGCAGCAGAAAGGACATTTACTCAATAATCTTGTTTCCCTGTAGTCATGCTTACTGTAGTCATTAACTTCTTATTCACCCTGCTCTCCCAGTCATCTCCCTCATCATAAGCTCAATTCAATTTTGAATGCTCTATTTTACATCTTTCCTTATGAACCGCAACATACATGTAACATATCATATCACGGCCTGTGCGTATACTTCCTATTATTGAAATCAATGTTAAATTGTCTTAGTTATCGTCTAAATGAATGAATGAAGATATGCCAGATCAATAATAGTTTAACAAAGGTTACATACTGTGATTCATATTACACAGGGACTTCCTGTATACACATGCCGGGTAAGCAGCAGTTTATTTTTTCACTGCTGTTTTCTAGGCTGCATTCATATTATGTGTTAAATGCATCTGAATACCAATGGCCTTACTCCATTGCTGTCGCCCCTTCACCAGCCCTTGAGGCCACTCGGAGGCGTCAATTGTCGATACATTTCCATAACTGCTACCCTACCTTTCAGACGAGACGAATGAGAAGCGTCAGCTGTTGAATGTCAAAACCGTGCTCAGTCACCTCAGGATTATTCTAAACCGGGGAAAAACAAAATTGGAATTTTCACACCTGATGATTGTTCTGATTAAAAAAGCCTGAAGGTTTCGACTGAGAAAATTATAAGATGTGAAGCTGCAAGGATGGGAATAAACTGGTTTCTTAAACCATTAGCACAAAAGTTCATATTAAGATGTAGACTTATAGACTACTAACACTAATATCTTAGCTACCTTATAGGTGTTACATATGGAATTCAGAGTATTTCTATTGCCTTCGCACGGCTCTCAGCATGGCGACGACTGAGCCGGCGGCTCACAGCTAACGGGGCTAATAGCGCTAACAGTGCAAACAACAGCAGCAGTGCTAACAGAGCTAACAGTGTGAGGGTAAACCGGAGGGTAGGCGCTACGCTTCCGTAGCGTCATATGAGAGCAGTGCAGAGCGGCGGCCATGTGCTAGGCAGTGGGGCAAGCTCACATGCTCAAACATGCACTAAAAGCACGCGCGGCCGGCCCGGCTACATCAACAAAGCATGGAGAAGCTCGGATTACACACACAGAGAGAGTGACTTCATTCTCTACTCAGGTAGGCATTGGGCATCATGCAAGAACATTTTTGTATTCTTGTCTTAACTTTCTCTTACTTTTTTCGTACCGTGGGCTCGTACGAGTGTGCCACTTCAGATTCAGCAAACGCTCCCAACTTCAGATAACGGTGTATATGACCTGTGTAAACATGATGAATGCCACCTGTGCATAAATGAGCACGCATTCTCTGTTTCTGCCAGTAAATCAGCACGGCGACATGCTCTCTTCTAAAGTCAGCGCCTGGTTACACTTCCTGTTGACCTTGTTACTGTATTTACAGTGGCAAATTACCTTAATTCAATTAGTGCCTATATTAAGTCGTTTTGCAGTTTGAGATATTTTAGCACTATGTAATAGCATCAATGGCCAGTTTAAATGAATGATGAGATCGTTAGGCTATATTATGATTATGAAGTGTAATTCAGATTTTCAAACTAAAAGTTGCTTCAAAGCAATGAAATATACAATCCATTAGTGAAAAACATAGGTTTGGATAACAGCAGACTAATTGCACATGACTCCAAAAGACAGGTCTGGACCACTCGTAAATGTGTTCGAACATCAGAGAAAATTCAAAATATTAGAAAATTGGTGAATGTGACAAGTTCTTCTAAATCACTCGTACAAGCCACTTAAGAACGAATCTGTTCGTACGAGTGGTTCTTGCATGAGTCCCATTACTCCTCTATATCTTTACAAAGCAAATAGTTGTTTGATGCTATATCAAAGCTCTGGACATCGTATAAAGCACAATAGTGTGTTATTATGCCTCAGAGCCATTAGTTTGCTGACTAGAATACGCATAACGCTGATTAAAAGATTGGACATTTACAATACTTACGAAAGCCAACACAATTGTTCCTGTTTGAATTCAAAGAACTTGTTCAACGTTTGATTCAGCTTCAGAACTGGCTGATCACATCAGAGTCCTACATGAATAGCATGTAAAGTCTGAGAAAGTGGCTTTGTACATATTGTACCTTTGGAGAGAGGAATAAGAGAGAGAGGAAAGGGAGGGGTGGAGGGAGAGAGATGGATATTAGAATAATGCTACTGCACAATGTGACACAATGAATTTTTTCAATCAGGTTCAATCAGGGACTGCTGAACTTTGATGATCTGTAGATAGACTTAAGTGGCAACATGAAATTAGTTATAGTAAGTTGGGTTGATGTTGCACTCAGTATAAAGAATTTATTTCATTCCAGTAAGCTGCCTAAATGCACAGGGTGGAATAATTCTTACAAACAGTTCTCCAAAACTGATTCATCTTTATTACAGTCTTAGTCAGAGGTCCAGACACCGAAGATGAGGTTATCGGTTCAGGGTCGTCCTCAGCACAGTGATGTAACATCTTTATGCAATGAAATGACTTTGAGATCATTTTTAGGTTGAAGAATTAAGATAATTTAGAGAGAGGTTAAGGTGAGTCAGCGTTACTCCACATCGAAATATCTCCTTCACATCTCTCGAGGTTCACATGCCCAAATTTGGGGAGTGACACTTGAGAACACATCTTGGTAAATAATAATAATAATAATATAATCATAAAAGATAGCACTTTCTAATACTTAACATACCACCTGGTTATTAGAGACCACAAGGCAGCTTATTCAAACATGGCAACTCAGGTACAAATATGTTTATTTCCAATATTTCTATTCAGTATCCAAATTAATTTTACCTCACTTCAGGTACAGGTTCAACGTGTAGGAGTGACACAAAAGACCACTTTGATAATTGGTAAATGGAGTCGCATTTATATATCGCCTTTCTAGTCCTACGACCACTCAAAGCGGTTTACACTACATTCACCCATTGACACACACATTCATACACTGATGGCAGAGGCTGGCCTGCAAGGTACCAACCTGCCCATCAGGATTTAATCTAAATACTCATTCACACACCGATGGCACAACCTTCGGGAGCAATTTGGGGTTAAGTATCTTGCCCAAGGACACCTCGAAATGTGGACTGGAGGAGCCGGGGATCAAACCGCCGACCTTCCAATTGGTGGGCGACCAGCCCTACCTCTGAACTACAGTCGCCCGACCTGGGTCGCGAAGCCGAGTCGGTCAACGCAGGTTAACCCTTTCGGACACACAGTCAATCTTGGTTGAGTCCTCGGTGTGAAAGGGGTATAAGAGTCTAAAGCCAACGTCTGCAGTTCTGTGAGGCTGTACTTAGGCATGCCTGTGCTTTGAGCTAAATGCCAAATTCACCAAGCTAGCAGCTGAGGCTGATTGTAATGTCATTAGTTTTGCAGGTGCGAGTTAGTAGAACCTGAAGGGAACATGAAGGTCTATAACAGATGTCATGGCAATCCATCCAACATTTGTTGAGACCAGGGCTGTAGTACTTGAGTTCAGTCTCGGTCTCGAGTCCACTTTTTTTAAGTCTTGCACTCGTCCTTGGACTTGGACTTGTTTTGGCCTCGGGCTCGGCTGCGGAGAACTGATCAAGTAGTTCCTGGCTTCTGATTTGGGATCAGTTGTACAAAACGTTGCCTGATTCTAACAGTGTTTCCCCTATATGCTGCATTCAACAGCAGTGCAGCGCTGTGGCTAAAAATATCCCCAAATGCAATTTGGACCGCCACGGCAAAAAAGCAAACTCTAGTTCTATCTATCTATCTATCTATCTATCTATCTATCTATCTATCTATCTATCTATCTATCTATCTACCTATCTATCTATCTATCTATCTATCACTATACGTAGCCTATTAGCATTGGACAGACACTATTGCCTATTATGGTCTTGTACAGGACTGGATTTGCTCTGGACTCAGTCTTGACTTGGTTTCAACTCCCTTAGGACTTGGTCTTGTCTCAGACTCGACTAGATCTGGTCTTGGACTTGACTTGGACTTGATTAAATTGGACTTGACAACAGCCCTGGTTGAGACATTTCACTAAAAATGAAAAATGTCCATCTCAAAGTGGGGCCAGAGTAAAAGTCTCACCAAAGTAAGTCTGGGGGCTTTGTATGTCTGTACAAAATTGAATGGAAATCCATTCGATTGGTCGACTGGCCTACAAATCGACGTAGAGTCATGCTGCTGGCGTTGCTAAAAATACCCATAATTGTGCAAAACAGCTCCATTCCATTTGATTTAATATTGATTAACACATGTAAAACAGCATTACACCTCAGCTGTGCACATTCTCTTCTCATTCCTTTGTCAAGTGACAAATTAAAGGGAAAGGTTGGCATGTGGGAGAGTAAATATCTGGTTTCTGTCAGTCACACTTCTGTATTTGTCATCTTTGTTCCCATATATCGAAAAACCAAAGGAGAGGGAAAAAACACCATTTGGTCGCCTCATATCACACCTGTGAAATCAGATGTGCCTGCTGCCAACACATTGTATTAATCCTTGTTTTCGCAGGTTGCGTGTACCACACTGTACCCAACACAGACGGCAAATATTTCCTCATCTGTTGATTTCTTTATCTCTTCCCCTTCCTGCAGGTGAATCTGGCTATTATGCAGAAGCAGCTTTCGGAGATGGCCATCGGGCACCCGCGCCAGTCCAGCTCCAGTTCGCGCCAGAACGGATTCTCAGGAGGGGTGGGCGCCCTTGGCATCATGAACAACCGACTGGCAGAGACAAGCGTGGACAGATAGGGGAAACTGAATCCTTTCTAAAGGTTACAAAAGGCTGAGAGGGGATGAGACGAGGAAGGACACTGAGGACTGCCTTCCTGAAGACTTGGGTGGTGCACAAGACTGAATTTATGACTAATTCATCTTTTTCCATCGACAAGCAAGCTGACCCCCAGCTGTTACCCCTTTCCTGTCAAGAACATGGCTACATGAAAGATGCATGGTAGTTTGCTGGAGTCTCACATCTGGACCGGACTCAGAGCGCCGGAATGTTTCCCCCCATGAGGATTTCAGTTTCCATGGCGATAAAAAAAGGCTGCCCAGAGCCCTTGTATCTAAGCCTTATAAACATGATGCACTACATGCTATTTCACACCAAACTGCCACTTCCACTCATCTATTGTACTTGACAATACTCACTATGATTCCGCCCACGTCCATACTGTGTCTGACATGAAAATAGCTTTAATAAAATGTTTCCTGATTTCGTGTCAAACAATCATCGTCATGTAGAAAGCCCAATTCATGGATAATTGAATGTTTACCTTTAATGCACAATTTCACAATTAGACTATCAATGGCACTCTCCTTCATTCGTGACTCAATGTGACAAATGTTTCGAAGCCTTATTATATGCCATTCAGTAGCCTCCGTCTTGGCAGTGCTTTCATTCATTATCACAACAAATAGAAGACAAAACCCCCGAAAAGAACCTCATTACAAAACAAACAGACCTATCTCCGGCTGAATGGGTGGTGTTCGGAGTCCGAGATGAAGCCTATTATATGTGAGACTGCTGTTTACTTTGGTGTTTGCTGCACATTATCCAAGCTCGGACGCAGACATGAGGACATTTTCACACCCTTATGTTGTACTACTATCCCTTTAGGTGGTTGGTATTGATGCAATGAAACGAGTCACTCCAGGGCTTGTTATTTGATTTTAGCTCGGCAGTGTTAGGTTTTTGTTTTTCCTGTAGTCTGGATTCACCGCAAGTACAAAAAGGACAAAAGACAGATTGTTCATAACATGCCTGCGGAGTGTTTGACTTGAGTGAAACCTGCAAGCAGCCGAGCGGGAGGACCACTCGTGGACACTGTATTATGTTTGATCTAGTGAGATTGTATAGGCATCTTCATTCTCTTTATAAGTGCATCTGAGAGGAAATTACAGGCTGAGAATCCTCCTCTGACGTCACCAGCTGAGCTTTGGTGGATTTGACTTAAAGTGTGTCGGATTTCCAGAGAGCAAGAGAGACAACCCTCTTTGGCGTTGTCTCTATAAAATGGCAACGTAGCAAACCTGCACAGAAATAAGGCGCTATGATATTTTTGTACAAGGTCGGCATGATTTTTTTTAAGGATGATTTCCAATGGTTGTAAGAATGCTATATCTCTGAGTCATTTGTTGCAAAATCCTTTTCAGTTCACGGCACAAACTGAGAAGAAGGAGGTGCGATTCCAGATGGCACACGCATTAATAAAACATATGCAGCGTGAAGAATGTATTTGTATGAAAAGAAAGAAACAATTTAATTGAATATTTGCTCTACACCCCTCCCCCAAATGGCAATTTCTTTTTTTTTTTGAGGATGTTACACTCCAGCCATGCATGCAGCTTTAGCGCACCCGGTACGACTGTTATCAGGCCATTAAATAGGCGTAATTGGTCGCTATAGAAAGGCGAAGTCCCGCCCCTTCCGGTGGACCCCATGGGACCGTATTTCACAGTCTTATACTTCAACACTTTTACTACAAACTGCGACTTTCTTGCATTTTTAATAATTATCTTTTAAATTGTCGAACATCATATGTACGATTCATGGTGCAATTCAAATGGAATAAAAAAAAATTGTCTCTCGCTGTTGACTACCGTTCCCCATGGTTGCCTTTCTATAAGCACCATAGATGTGGGTCATTAGGGGCCTACTACACCTACTACGTTGTAAAACTGAAAGTGAAACTTAAAAGCAACACATTGTAACACATACAATTAAATGAAACGTTACGTTTTGAAGACAAACAAAATGGTTTCTTTAGGTTTAGGCAACAAAACTACAACTTCCTTAGGTTTAGGCAATAAAAACACTTAGCTAAGTCTACAGGGGAAAACATTGTGTTTTGGCTGTGTAAACTACAGCGTCTGACTTCCGCTTCTACTCCTGTCATAATTACTACAGTCACTAGATGTCGCTGTTGTGTTCTTTTATACCTTCTTTTGGCGATCTACCATGTGAATAGATGATAAAACCTACTAGTGGGTGTAGTAGGCCCCTATTGACCCACATCTATGGGGCTTATAGTGACCGATTACGCCTATTTAATAGCCTGACAACAATCTCATTGGCTCTCTGCCTCAGTCTTTTCGCACAATATTATGTTTGTAGCCATGAAGTAGAATTTTATGCTAGAGTCTTGTCTCTTAAAAATATTCTGCTGGAAACATTAAAAAGTCAGCTAGAGAGAGCCTTTTCAAACAAATCATTGAGCTAAAAACTGACAAAAATAACACAAATCTGGCAGTCTCCACTCTTTGCTATGGAGACAATCTCCCCCTCAGACGGAATAATCTGATACACAAACTGCAAAGATGTTGCTTTGCCATTGCCAACGCTCATGCACACACACACACACACACACACACACACTCAAGCGCACACACAAAATAGCCTAATAGAGAATCAGAGAATATGTCAGAGAAGCTGTGCCTACACAGATAATAATAGCTTTGAACAAATGCTCGTGTGCTCCTGTGTGTTTATGTGTGTGTGTGTGCACGAGTTCATATGAGTGTGCTGCAGGCGAGACTGGGATAAATGCGGACATACAAAGGCTCTTTGTTAAAGTCACGGCAACTCCCGGAGAATTACTGACACCGCCGTCGTACCCACTACGTTGAGAACAATTTGAAACACACTCTAATGGAACAGTCCTGTGGGATTCGACAATGTGGTTTTATCCTGCTGTGCTGCTGAGGTGTCTCAGTGTTACACCACCATTCATGGTTCAGCGGGGAATGCACTTCATAGGTTTTGTTATTATGTTCACAAAAGGTGTGAAAACTGTGTGTACCTGAGCAAAGATGCATATGTGACACACACTGTGAGCAATTTTGAGAATAAAAGACAGTGGATGTGTTTTCTTATGACTATGACATTTTTGGGGGAAAAGCAGTGAAATACTCAGGGCTGTCAATCGATTAAAATAATTAATCGCGATTAATTGCACGGTTGTCCATAGTTAATCGCAATTAATCACAAACTAATCACTTTCTTTTATCTGTTCAAAATGTACCTTAAAGGGAGATTATAGAATTATTTAATACTCTTATCTACATGGGAGTGGGCAAATTTGCTTGCTTTATGCAAATGTATGTATATATTTATTATTGGAAATCAATTAACAACACAAAGGAAAACATTAATTTAAACAGTTTAGACTGTGAAGTCAGTATACACAGACAACTGTGGAAGCTGAACTGAAAATTGTTTAGTCGAAGGTGTGATACCATCAAACTATACTTTTTAAAAATTTAGTCCATTGTCATCCAGTTTAGTGGAGCATAAAGGTGTTGTGTTCAAAAAATCCCATCCAAATAGCTTACGTTTATTTTATTATACAGGAAATTCCCCAGTAGTTGTTCCATTATTCTTTCTCGTCTCTCGACTGTTCAGTTTAAATGTAGCCTACAATCCATACTCGAAACAGTGGTGGACTCAGGCTGTCTGAAGGGCAGGGGCGAAACAAATATAAAGGGTACAGAACATTTTCTAGAATCTATGGCAGCCTATATGGCACTGCATCGCATCTTTTAAATTTGAAGGCCACCTTACAGGGCACTTTATCATGTTTTTTCTACTGGAAGGGCACCCTAGAGGGCAATTTAATATTAAATTAAAATGTAAAATTGTAATAACAAATTGGGAATTAATTTACTTGACCTGCACTGTTGACACACTCATACACAACACATATTAAACATGCCTGTCAAAGAGTTGTCTCCATGGCAACATTGCACTAAACAATGTGTGTTTGGGTTCAGTGTGGATGCTGAGTTCTGATGATCTGACCCTATACACATAGACTGACTACAGAGAGACACTCACAGCAGGATCAGGATTAATAAGGTAAAAATGTAATATCTATTCATTTTAAATCAGTAACTGAACTGAATTGAGAGCAACTCACTGATTTCACAAGTTTGGATGCACTTGGTAAGTATCTTGGGATTTTGTTACAGGCTACTCTGGGTGTATGATGTGTTCACTGGTTTTGGTATAGCAATAACTTTACCCACAAATGACCAATATACAGTAGGCCTCTATTCCAGCATATAGTTTGCCCAAAATGTATAGCATTAATTGACAGTGACTGCTGCAGAAATTTTCACTGCTGTGTAATGTTGAAGTGTAAGTGACAGAAATTGCTACCATTAGAATGATTCATGATCATCTTGCCTGTGTATTTTATACCCTGAATATTTCATTCAGTTAACTATATATTTAAATTTTGTGTAACTTTGTAGAGTTATTTAGCGATCTTCCCGACAAGCTATAGCATAACATGGTTGGTATCATGGCTTTTTACTTTCATATGATACCAGTATCTTCACTCAAGCTCGAAAACTCAGCCCGCAACTACCTCTGAAAGACAGAATAGCGGGCTGTCTGAGTTTATGTTATTCAATTTAAGTGCTTGGATTTTTTATTTTTTTTATGCCACAACATACCAATGAGCACTGGTGAGTGTAAAGGACACACTGTTCTTTTTCTTTGTAACTTAAAAAACAATTTATCAACATGCTTTTCGTCACAATCCATCTCTCTCTCAGGGAAATGTCAACCACTGACAATTGGGTTGGGACCTGGAGGCCCCACAGGCCGAGAGGACCCATAGCTGCCCTGTACGGTAGTCCGGGGCCCAAGTATGCACTGCCTACACTCACAGGTATAGCCAAAATGGCCACTACGCCTTTTTTTTTCACCACCAACACCATTATTATTATTATTATAACTGACATTGTTTGTCCTTGTTTCCTCAATAAAGGTAGTTCTCAACATGACCTTACCAAACACAAAGCGCCAATGTACAGCTTGGGGGCACGTCGTAACCGCAAGACTGAGGGCTCCCCAGGACCAGGCCTCATTCCCTCCAACATCACCAGAGTGGGCCGAGACGGCGCTCCTGCATTTTCAATCTGCAGCCGTCTAAAGGAGCCCAAATTGTTCCAGGCCCCTGGACCAGGTCAGCAAAACCCCTTACGCATTAAAACTAGGGCTGTCAAACAATTACAATATTTAATCGCGATTAATCGCATGATTGATGGTTAATCGCGATTATCAACATGGGAGTGGGCAAATATGCTTGCTTTATGCAAATGTATGTATATATTTATTATTGGAAATCAATTAACAAAACTGTGTGTAACTGAGCAAAGATGCATGTGTGACACACACTGTGAGCAATTTTGAGAATAAAAGAAAGTGGATGTATTTTCTTATGACTATGACATTTTTTGGGGAAAAGCAGTGAAATATATCAGGGCTGTCAAAATATTGAATCGCAAATAATTGCATCATTGTACATAGTTAATCGCAATTAATCACAAATGAATCACATTTTTTTTATCTGTTCAAAATGTACCTTAAAAGGAGATTTGTCAAGTAGTTAATACTCTTATCGACATGAGAGTGGGCAAATATGCTTGCTTTATGCAAATGTATGTATATATTTATTATTGGAAATCAATTAACAACACAAAACAATGACAAATATTGTCCAGAAACCCTCACAGGTACTGCATTTAGCATAAAAAATATGCTCAGATCATAACATGACAAACTCAAGCCCAACAGACAACAACAGCTGTCAGTGTGTCAGTGTGCTGATTTGACTATGACTTGCCCCAAACTGCATGTGATTATCATAAAGTGGTCATGTCTGTAAAGGGGAGACTCGTGGGTACCCATAGAACCCATTTTCATTCACACATCTTGAGGTCAGAGGTCAAGGGACCCCTGAGAAAAAAATGGCCATGACAGTTTTTCCTCGCCAAAATTTAGCGTAAGTTTGGAGCATTATTTGACCTCCTTTGTGACAAGCTAGTATGAAATGGTTGGTACCAATGGATTCCTTAGTTTTTCTAGTTTCATCTGATGTCAGCATCTTCACTCTAGCTTTAAAACCCGCTACACCCTAAAAAATTGCAAGATGCATCAATGCGTTAAAGAAATTAGTGCCGTTAAAACAAATTTGGTTCAACGTGTTATTATCGCGTGAACTTTGACAGCCGCTAATTAAAACTGAAATACTGCTGATCTCAAATCTATTCACTGAAAGCTGACAATATGCCACTGTCGTCATGAAGCACACTGTTGTCATTTGAGTTTGCCTGTCAGCAGTGTTTTTATATAACTTTCTTTGGTGTTTCAGGCAAATACTCACCAGAGAATTCAGGAAAGTTGATCTTCCGCACTGCTCCTGCTTATACTCTGTCTGGGAGGACGAAAGAAATCAGCACTTTCCAAACACCAGGTAAGATATTGTATTTGGTGTCAACTTTATTTTAGCTGTGGGTTACAATAACACATTGAATATAAGCTTAACTCGCCAATCATACTGCAGGTCCAGCCAGCTACAGTCTGCCACCAGTGCTGGGGCTACACACTGTGGTGACACCCACAGCTCTCGCCTACTCAATAGGTGGCCGCAACAAAAGCTTCCTTGAGAACCTGAAGAAGGTATATGACTGTCAAACAATTTGCTTAAAAAAACGAGAATTAAAAAAAATCCTGTGATTTACTCGACACTTTTGTTTCCCCTCCAGACTCCTGGCCCTGCTGCCTACGAAGGCGTGAACCCTTGTATTTACAGGCAAAAAGCTCCACAGTTTAGCATGGCAGGACGCAACTTCCCACCTTCTGAAGGCACAATGAAACCAGGACCTGGTGCACACTGTCCCGAGGGGGTAAGAAACCACATTGATGATCAAAGAAGACATTTATTTGCAAAGGCCCCAAAATATTTTTACATTTTGTTCCTTCAATGACATTCTTCCCTTCCTATAGGTGACCTCCACAAAAGCCAAAGCTCCAAGCTACTCCTTTGGAATGCGTCACTCGAAGTACATTGTAGAGTTAATTGTGCCTGAATAATGTCACGTGTGATCTGTTGTTTGTAAAGCACAAAAAGTACAATAAAGCACAAACAAGATGCTTTTTACGAAAGTATTTTAGACAAATTGTATTTTTCAAAGTAGCTATTTCTTGTTGGTTTCGAAAACTATTCAATATTTTTTATTTTCTGGACAATATTTGTCATTGTTTTGTGCTGTTAATTGATTTCCAATAATAAATATATACATACATTTGCATAAAGCAGCATATTTGTCCACTCCCATGTTAATAAGAGTATTAAATACTTGACAAATCTCCCTTAAAGGTACATTTTGAACAGATAAAAAACGTGCGATTAATTTGTGATTCATTTCGATTAACTATGGACAATCATGTGATGAATCACAATTACATTTTTAATCGATTGACAACCCTAAATATTTTTGATTGATTAATTAACATTTTCAGCAAGTTACTGTAATGAATTACTGCAGTATCATTAATAATTGACATAGCAGCAAAAACACAAGTGTCATTAAAGGGTAACTTTTTTTTCAACCCGGACCCTATTTTCCCATGTTTTTATGTCTAAGTGGCTGACATTTCTTTTTTAAAGTGGTCCAGTATTGAGGGATAACGGTTTAACCGGCAGCCATGAAACGAGCTGCGAGGGCAAGTGAGCAGCGTCAATGTAACGTTACGTCCACTAAAAGTGCTGTTTTTTGCCACTGACAGGCTCAAATTGTTATTGGAAGTGTCTGACAACATTATGGAAAGGACCCTACAGAGAAATAAATCATTTTTCTTACCTTTCGCTTGGTCTGTTTGTTATTGTGTCCAAGTCTTGCTCAAGGAAAAGTCTCGCTGTGAAATCTGAATATCCGTATACTCTGGCTCAAATATATACGGGGTCGCCATCAATTCAAAGACCTCTTCCACATTGTCAAAATCCTCTCAATATTCAGTTATAACATTGAATTTTTTTTTAGATAACACTAAGCTACGCTTTCTGTACTCAAACACAAAAAACTCTGCCCAGCTGGCACTCACGTTTCCACCATGGATGTACACGTGTACACATATGTGACTATTTTCCACAATTATTTGTATGTATTATATGTATGTATTATGTACTAATTATACCCTAACTTTACAATATTGTTGTAGGGCTCTAAAAAGCATGTTTATTGGATGCCTTCACGACTGTTCCAGTCACAGGCAGGGATGTATTAAAGGTCCCATATTGTAAAAAGTGAGATTTTCATGTCTTTTATATTATAAAGCAGGTTTAAGTGCTATATAAACACTGTTAAACTATCAAAACGCTCAATATACGGAGAAATACACACAGCCGGTATTCAGAAATTGTGCGTTTGAAACGAGCCGTTTGTGATGTCACAAATATACAATACTTAGACCACTACACGGTTTTGAATGTAAACATTCTAAATCAACTATAAACTCCTCATTCTCACATACAAATCCCTCCATGCCCCTCAGTACCTAACCGACCTTCTCCACCCCTACAATCCATCCCGGAAACTACGATCCTCTGACACTGGTCTGCTCTCCACCCCCCACACCCGGCTGAGAACATTCAGCGACAGAGCCTTCAGCGTCGCGGCCCCTGCCCTCTGGAACTCTCTCCCTCCTGAAATAAGAAATGCTTCATCCCTGGACATTTAAAAAAAAAAAAAACCTCAAACACCACCTGTTCATCAAGGCCTATGATCTCAGCTGACTCTTCCTACACATCACTCTTTTAATTACTTAGCTATAGTTTCTCCTCTGTGTTATTTATTAGTATGATTTTGTGTGCCCCCTTTGTAAAGCGTCCTTGGGTTTCTGATAGTCCAATTTATTATTATTTATTATTAAATGTGTCCCAGTTTATTTCCTGTTGCAGTGTATGTAAATAACATCAGCTGACAGGAAGTAAACATGGACCCAAACTGTTGCCTAGCATCCGTTGAAATGCACTAAAACGGAGCGATTCAGACAGGCACATTCAGGCAGACAATATGAGGAAAGTAAAGTTTTTTTTTAAACATTACAGCATGTAAACATGTTCTAGTAGAAACACGAAATACAAGTATGAAACCTGAAAATGAGCACGATATGGGACCTTTAAAAGAACACAAGTTGCATTTTTTTCTCTCCCGGAGTTTTTGTCCCTTAGAGTTGCCGTAGCCTCTGACGTCACTTCAGAGCGACAACTAACAATGGTAAGTGAGCAAGCAGTTTTTCTCTTCGGCTCGTGTATTTATTTCACTAAATCGTTTTATTCGCCATTACAACCTTACTGAGAGTGCTTGAAACGTTACCATATTGCGTTGCCGTGTAGTTTTCAGGCGGCTTCGTGTCTTATTTGTGAAGTAACAACAGGATTAAAGGCAGTTAAAGCCTGCTAGCTGAATGCTAGCTGCTGCGTTAGCTAGCTAGCTCTGATTAGCACAGTCATTCACACCGGAGAGGGATAGCCATTTACCTATTTTGATCAAGTTTGTGTTAACAACATCAAAATAACGTGTTGAGTTTAGCTCTCCTGGTAGGTCTAGTTAACGTCAGCTAACTTTAGTGTAAACAGCTCAGCTAATGAGCCAGTAGGAAGAGACATGTCTCTCTATAACTAGTTAGAGGGCACTGATGGATCTATGTCTTTTTCTTCTATTTTTATATATATATATATATATATATATATGTATGTATGTATGTATGTATGTATGTATGTATGTATGTGGGTGTATGTATATATATGTATGTATGTATGTATGTATATATGTGTATATATGTATGTGTTTATGTGTGTGTGTATGTATGTATGTATATATATATGTATATATATGTATATACACACATATATCTATATATATATCTCTCTATATATATATCTCTATAGATATAGATATCTATAGACATATATATGCATGTATGTGTATATGTGTATGTATGTATGTATGTATGTACGTACGTATGTTTGTATATGTATATGTGTGTACGTGTATGTATGTATGTGTGTACGTGTATGTATGTATGTGTGTGTGTGTATGTAGGTATATATATACATTTTATTTTTCTCTTATTATTATTATTTCATGACTTATTTGTGGATACTATCCCTGTGTTGTATTCTCTACAATTTGAATTGTATGTATCCATGATTGAGAATCAGTTAGGTCCTTTGTGGCCAGCTGTGGCTGTTTGTGTGTCTGTTGTTGTTGTCAGGTATGATTGATTGATGTGTTGTGTCACGGGTGAGTGTTGTTCAGAAAAAACAAAAACTAACTTTCCTTGTATAGTGACTGTTCTATTGATTATTGACAATTAATAAAAAGATCTTTGAAAAAGAAAAAAAAAAGAGTGCACTGATGGATGTATGTCTTTATACACCGACCGTATGTATGTTTGTACCTGATTCTTTTAGGGTCAAAGCCAGAGTGGAGGTCACGGTCCGGGGGGAGGCAAGAAGGATGACAAGGTGAGAATGACACAGCTTCTGCTAGCTAGTGTCTGAACGTGTTGTTTTGGTAGCCAAATATTTTGTGTGGCCTCTGAACTAAACTAACTCGTTCATTATTGGCACTGGATTTTAGCCAAAAGACAACATTTTATTTGCAAACAAATGTTATATGTTGAAACGTTTTAATGATTTAACTGGTGGATGGTTTTAAATGACAATTAAAAGCTGCAATATGTGATAAACCTTAACATAATTGCATCATATTTATTTATTCTATAAAGCATTCTAAGATATTTTGTTTTGCTCCATCTCTTTTTCTTCTCACTATCTGAACAGCCAGCCACACATTTTCACATAATGTTTGTTAAATACTGGTCTACCACAGGCTTTATTCGAAACTTTATGTGAAGAGTAAAAAAAAAAGCTTCTGTACTATATGTAGACACTTGTAGGGCTGTTGGTGCCAAGGTAAGAAGTATTTAAACACTAAAGTTGATCTGACTAATACCTTTTCTGACATGTGTTGCCTCGTTGTCCCAATTGAAGGATAAGAAAAAGAAGTATGAGCCTCCAATTCCCACCAGAGTTGGCAAGAGAAAGAAGAAGACCAAGGGACCAGATGCTGCCAGTAAACTACCATTAGGTAAGGAACTGAAAAGGCCTCCTCCTGCCTGGCTCTATTTGAGCTCACTGCATACAACTGGGTACGCTGTCTGGCAGTTATCCCTGAAATCCCTGGTGGAGAGATTGTAATAATATTAAGACTCCTTATTTGGCATTATTGAATAAAAAGAGACCAAAAATCTGATATCAATGATGAGGGGGTGGAAAGCATGATGATAACAGCCTTGAAGTTAAAGAGGGTCTGTGAAACAAAGTGTTTGTGGTTGGATCAAATTGGTGTTTTATATATATTTTTTTAATGTATGTTTTACGTATGCTGGCCTGTGTTTGTCTTCCAGTCACTCCTCACACTCAATGCCGTCTGAAGCTGCTGAAGCAGGAGCGGATCAAAGACTACCTGTTGATGGAGGAGGAGTTCATCAGAAACCAGGAGCAGATGAAGCCCCTGGAAGAGAAACAGGAGGTCAGCCTTGTTACACATGTGCCTCACTCGCTTTTTGTGTTGTATATTTGGATAAAATGTAGATACAATAATCCTGTTCTTTTTTTTAAATATATACATATTTTGAACTTTGGTCATATTACAGAACAGACCAAATCTTAACTTCCCCTACTATTTTTCTGTTTCAATAATCCTAGTCTTATCTTTTTTACAGGAGGAGAGGTCAAAGGTAGACGACCTGCGGGGGACCCCCATGTCCGTGGGCACTCTTGAGGAAATCATCGATGACAACCACGCCATCGTTTCCACCTCAGTGGGATCAGAGCACTACGTCAGCATCCTGTCCTTCGTGGATAAGGATCTGCTGGAGCCAGGCTGCTCTGTCCTGCTGAACCACAAGGTAATATTCAGTGAGAATCCTTATTTTAGGTTTACCTTTTTAAAAATACATACATTTTGATCAAGATACCTTTGTTTTGAAGAGTACAATTTAAGAAAAGGAAATAATTACAGTAACTTAACTTCTCGATGGTGTTTCTCACTCAACTATGACACTGCACTACTATTCATCAATTTAGATTCAGCAAGTATCCGACAAAAAACAACAAAAAGAATAGTTAAGAGTAGCGTTAGAGTACCGGATCGATAAGCAGTATCGGTAAGAGTAGTAGTACCGTTAAAATCTTAATGATACCCATCCCTACTCACAGCCGCAACTCTACACTGCTCTCATACGGCGGTTACAGCTGATAATGCTGTCCCGACTGATGGCGTTGTTGTGGAAGCGTAGTGCCTAACCTCCTGTGGCCCTCCAGGTTAACTGTTAACCTGTTAACTCTGTTAGCATCGTTAGCTGCGAGCTACCGACTCAGCCGTCGCCACGTTGAGGGCCGTATGGAGACAATAGATATGCTCTGAATATCAAATTCAGCACCGTTTTTAAAGAACATTTTTTTTTATTTCTGCCACCTCTTTTAACTGTAAAACAATTCACAAGTTGTCTTGTGGTTGTGTGTCTCTTGTAGGTTCATGCTGTGATTGGTGTGCTGATGGACGACACTGATCCCTTGGTGACGGTGATGAAGGTGGAGAAGGCCCCACAAGAAACCTACGCCGACATCGGCGGGCTGGACAATCAGATCCAGGAGATCAAGGTACAGTATATAATGCTTGCATTTCAACCTGCAATGCTAAAATGGCCCTGGGCCCTGAGTTGGCTAATATTCAGCAAAAGTTATACTGCCCCCAAAATCTTTGTAGTGTGAAATTCTCACCTCCTGTGGACCTGAAAGGTTGCCTTTAAAAGTTGGTGGCTTTGTCCAGTTGTCGAAAAAAATTCACAAACCACTTCTGCAACATAAATCATTTTCACTGCTCCCCGTCTGTATTACTAGTTTTCTAAACGCAATCAAATATTGACCGCAATATGGATAATTTCTTTAAGCTTTCACAGTGACCTGTTTATATCACTTGCAACTACATTTGCTGAGCGACCGACTTAAGCCAAATTTACACTAGAAGACTTTCAAAGTCGTCAGATATCAGTACTGTTCACACTACACAACTCGTTGTCTTGTAATGGGGAGTCTTTTAAGTCGTCGTGGTTTTCACACTACATGACTGACCGGAGACAGGAGATCAGACACTACAAGATCTTTCACCGGGAGGAATCCCTGATAAGGTCTCCAAACTAAGTTTTGTCACGAAAACACACGCGAGAAATACACAGTAAATGACGTGATACCATACACAAGACACATTGTTGATTTTGTTTTTGGCATGTGTTTACAAAATGGACTGTTTCCACCTGTTTCCACACTCTTTTTTTTTACTATTTAGTCCTCTAGGTGCAACAACAACTTTGTTCTGTGTTGCAAATGAACACATACAGTGAGTTCCTGTTGTTACAGGCGATCCCTCCTCCCCCAGGTCTCCCCTCAACCTGTGTCTCGCGCTTTCATTGGCTTTAGCTCATATCCGTAGTCCCCCATAGGTCCAGATATTTAGCATGCTAGATATCTGTAATGTGTCTGCGAGGCATCGATGAGCGTCGGCGAGCGTCTTTGAACAGTTGACACATGATGCTCGAGCGCCGATGTGCGAGCGCTGATGTCCGAGCGCCGATGTGCGAGCGCTGCGCCAACACCGATTTGCCTCGGATCTGGGGCTTTTGTTGGGGAGCTCAAAAAAATTGCAAGGGATTGGAAAATCAGGGCTAAAGTTGTGTAGTATGAACTAGGCATTAAGCAAAGTTAAAGTTTCATTGTTTATGTATACAACATCTTTCCCCTGGGCGCTGAGGTTGACGCTACAGTTTTCTGTTGGTTTTAATAGGAGTCAGTGGAGCTGCCTCTCACACATCCAGAGTATTATGAGGAGATGGGCATCAAGCCTCCCAAAGGTGTCATCCTATACGGACCACCTGGCACAGGTGAGTGCTTTCATTAAACATGTTACCCAACAGTGGCTCTCAAACTCTAAAAACCCAAGAAAAACCCAGGCCGTTATAGGACGTTAAAGTCCAACACAATTTTTTATCTACCTCACCTTCCACCAAGTTAATTATACCCCCATTACTCTTTATGAAAAACTGGTAATCTCGTTTCACAACTATGTGGTACAAGAATCACGTATAATGTATACACGTATGTACATACTGTATATAGCCTAACCTTTAAGTTTTCAGTTAAATCACACAAGTATTAAGTCTTTTTCAAGTGAAATTCCAGAGATAGAGGTGTATTTACCCCAGACTGACATCACTGGCAAATTCCATTTAGTCCTCAGGGACCTTTTTTAAAGGGCACCGCAGCAGGGAAGGTGAGAGACTGTCACCAGCCTCCTTTGGTACTGTCACAGAAAAAAGTGCTTCACAGCCAGTGTTACACAGTTGTAATGATTCAAAACACCTTCAGCAATTTTGTAAAAAAGAATATGCTTAGTAGCGGGTAGTTTCGTCAATGCAGTATAATTAGCCATGGACCGCTGTGATTGCCTTTGTGAACCTTTTCAACCTTTGTCACAGTGTACAGCATTTAAAAAAAGTCATTTTTACAAATTTCGCAAATCAATTCGGTCAAAACAAGAACAGTAACAAAGAAAATAAGGCTTAAGTGAAGTGCACTTTGCTTCAGCTTGGCTCTGAATTTCAATACGATCTCTTAGTGCATTTATAAAGAACTACACATCATCACTGTTACAAATAAGATAGCATAGAAATAAAGTTTAATGCTCGCTCAAAGGCAAGGGGAAGAACAATTTTCGAGGCTTAAGCTTTGTGGGTGTCAAATTCATCAAATATTGTTAATTAAGTCTTTGAGGACAATATGCACAAAGATAACGTGATACGTGTATTGTATAAATAGTAAGAACATTTCAGACATAATACATGTGTCTGTAATCATTCTAGAAGTCAAGGGTAACACAGTAGATACTCTAACATAGAGATACCACTAGTGCTTTTGACCAGGCAATAATACTATAAAAATAAAGAATGCCTTCCCTCTTAATAATCTTTATTATCACCATCTATTACTACCACACATTGCCATGATAATTTTGACTTTTATCCGTCCCTTCAAATTGGATAAAGAATTGTTTTATTATGCCTCCGCGCTGGTGACTGCCGTGGCCGGAGGCACCATGTTTTTGGGTTGTCCGTCTCATTCTTGGAGTGCCTGGAGGGAATTTCTTCAAATTTGGCACAAACGTCCACTTGGACTCAAGGATGAACTGATTAGATTTTGGTGGTCAAAGGTCACTGTGACCTCACAAAACAGTTTTTTGGCCACAAATCCTGAATTCATATGCTTATTATGACAATTTCACACAAATGTCTAATGGGATAAAATGATGAAGTAATGACATTTTGGACAGACCTGGATGTGAACTGCAACTTGACAGGTTGGTGGAGGCAGTAATTCTAGTTGCAATCAAAAATAGTTAAGAAGACAACAATTGCATATAAAACCAGTCAGTATTGCAGAAAGTACACATATTAGTTTCTTTCAGGGGTGGTACTAATCACTTATCATCTGTGTGAATGTTACGTTGCAACTAGATGGTGAATGAAGGAGATATGATGGAACAATGTGATGCGTGTGACCTTTTATAACTGCTTTTAGGTGCACCTGGGCAGCGTGTGATATTTTGAGTTCCTATAAACCTTTGAATTCACATAAGAGATTTCCAGTAGTGGAAAGAAATACATGAAGTCTATATAATGAGAAAATTAAACAAGAACAAATATGTATACCAAATGAAATATGACAATTAAATGAGATATCTGAAAGAAAATGTCACGGGAAACTGCCCAAGCATTTGAAAGTCAAATGGATGCAGGTATTTCTCTAAAAATGGATACGTCACAGATCAATTAAAATATCTGAAAAATCCAGTCTTAATGTTGCTGTTCTACCTTAACTAATAATTGTTAACATCCACCTGGATGTTAGGTAGCTAAAATAAAAAAACACATTAGTGAACAGGGTCTCAACTGCTGATGTTAGGAACCTCTTAACTAACTCGTCTTTTCCCCTTTCTCTAATGGTGCTACAGCGATGTAATTATTGTATTCTCATGCTAAATGTATACTGGAAATGTGGCAAAGAATGTATGTTATCTTATGCATGTACCAGGTAAGACACTGCTCGCCAAGGCCGTGGCCAATCAGACATCAGCCACCTTCCTGCGCGTCGTGGGCTCAGAGCTGATCCAGAAGTACCTGGGAGACGGGCCCAAGCTGGTCCGAGAGCTCTTCAGGGTGGCGGAGGAGCACGCGCCCTCCATCGTCTTCATCGACGAGATCGATGCCATCGGCACTAAAAGGTACACAGACGTCTTACTTCAAAACTATTTTAGACTGAGAATGTGAGAGACTGAGAGCATCAGAGCAGTGATAATGTATGTATCACCTTTAGTGTTGAGCCAGAAGTGGATGACAAGGCGTTGGATTAGTAAGTGTGATAACTGGCTACGCCTTGATATATTACATGTTTATTTTGAGTCGGTACTGAACAGCACATTTTAACAGTTTAGGTTGGTGAACTTTCTTCATCACATAACTGAAAGTGTGTTTCTGTTTGGCAGATTTAAAAATCACGTAAGCCTATTAAACTGTACAGTATAATATACGTTTTTCAATTTTAGTATGCACGTTTAAAGTTTGTTTTTGATGTGGGCTTTCCCTCTGTCTTTAATTAAATAAAAAAGATGACAGTTACAGGACCAGTGGCAACAGACAGTGTAGAAAATACAAAATCAGCTTCTGTTCTTCATCCCTGTTGGCAAACAAAATGTAAAAAGACAGTAACATTGTTAGGCAGGATATTGGCTGTGCCTTAAATGAATGAGCCTGGTTGGATGTTGATGTGAATAATGAATGAGCTTGTAGATGTGGCTTACACTCTTTACCTCTCACGGAACAGACGGCAAACAACCCAGTTAAATGATAACAAGACTGCAGGATGGCCAAGCTTGAAGTCCGTGGAGTCTGAGGATGTAGGGCAGTGTTGTGGATGGATTCTATAAATTCTTAAGATAAATGTATGTGTCCTGTGTGTGCGTTGTGCAGGTATGACTCTAACTCTGGCGGTGAGAGGGAGATCCAGAGAACCATGCTGGAGCTGCTCAATCAGCTGGACGGCTTCGACTCGCGGGGAGATGTTAAAGTGATCATGGCCACCAATCGGATAGAAACCCTGGATCCGGCCCTCATCAGACCTGGTCAGTAGGAGTCTGATTGGATCAGATTCTGCCTGTATTTGTCACTGTCTAGCACTGCTTCCACCACAGGAATTTTACCCCAGAAATAAGAACCTTTTGAGGAACTCACTGTGTTTCGACTGCAGGGACCTAAATTAAGTTCTGGGGACATTTTACAGGGCTTTTTTACCCTTTACTTTCTGAAAGTACCAGAACTTTTAGGGTGGAGTTTGCAAGGATGACCCTCACTGATTGGTAAAACACCACAGCACGGCTGCCTCTACTCGTGTATCGCTTCATTCATAAACAAGGAAGTGCTCTAGTATTGATTTATGACCATTTTAGGACGAGGGGAGCGCATTACTCTTTCTTTGATAACATTGAAAGTAAAGTTAGTCTCTGCTGTCGGCCTCCCAACAGAGCAAAAAGAGAGTGAAGATTGCTTTTGATTGCTTTACGGCGTTAACGTTCTAAAGCACAAATAAATAACCATCAAACACTCAACAGATGATTTACTGTGGAGACACACGCTCTTAGTTTCATTTTGATCCTCTGCATTTCATTCATATCCAACGTGCATCAGTAAATATATGCAGCAGTAAATATTGTCGCAACGTTTATTTTTTTTCTACGGTTTATTTTTTTCCAGCATGTTTTTTTTAGATGAAACAGGTGGACACACTGAACTGCAGGCTGTAGAGTGTGTTTACCACCATGACTACCAGCAGCCCTCGTCCCATGTCATGTTGCTTTTTCATACGTCAGTGGACTAATTTGCCTAATCTTCGCACGTCTTTAGACCGCGGTGGAAATGCAGACAACAGTGGGCTGAAGGAACCTTTTAGTTCCTTGAAAAGTAGTTCGGGGGACTAAAATTCCTGGGAACATTTGGTGGAAAACCCAACTGCTGCTCGCACAGACATATAGGAAATGGTTGTATTCTGCTGAGTCATGGCAGGAAGTATAAATTATGTCAGATTGTTTTTCTGCTTTTAGAAATGAATGTTGTTTTTTTTTCTACCTCTTGGGCAAAACATAGATCCATGCTAAAGGTGGTCACTAACCAGAAATTTATTTTCTTACACGTAACAGAACAAAGATCTTCCTCATTATTATTCCTAAAAGACTCAGAAGAGTAATTAAGGTTTCCTCTTGATGAAAAAGTTTGAAAATAGTACTATTTTCAAAAATCAATTATTCATTTGACCTTGGTACGTATCAACAGTTATTTATTCATTCATTTAGACTTGCACTGATTGTTCACCGAGACTGTTGTGGACAGTTGATCATCAATCAGATCTGCTTTAAAATGCTTTACTGTAAAAGCTCAGGGATTCAGTTGTGGGCAGAATCATCATAGGCTGAGAAACTTCCTTTAATTGGTTTGTAAAATTATTAATGTTTGATAAATTAACCAAACATGATTAGCGTTTGGTCAATCGGTGCACCACTATGTTTATTAATTAAATGAGAGTTGGCATTAGTCTACTGAATGAAATGTTAAAACATTTAAAGTTGGCAAAACTGTAAGAAGCTCTTTACAGCGGCAGTTTGTGAAGTTGTAGTTTTCTTCTCTCCTCCTCCTCCTCCAGGGAGAATTGACCGTAAGATCGAGTTTCCACTGCCGGATGAGAAGACCAAAAGGAGGATTTTCCAGATCCACACCAGCCGCATGACAGTAGCAGATGATGTCACCCTCGATGACCTCATCCTGGCTAAGGACGACCTATCAGGAGCAGACATTAAGGTGAGAGCGAGACTGTTAACGCGCAGCTTCAAACTGTTTTTGTCTCGGATCACATCAGCTGGATCCAAAATGTATGTACTTAACCAGTTTGACTTTTTGACCAGCTACATTGTTCTTAAAGAGATTACAAATAATGGGTATGTCAATAGAACATAGACAAAACTTACATACACTGCATGATGGCAAGGGCCAATGGTTCCAGTGAGTTTTTTATGCTTCCATGAAAGTGATATCTCAAGAACGCCTGGAGGGAATTTCTTCAAATTAGGCACAAACATCCAGTCCGTCTAGAATCTGGTGGTCAAAAGTCACCGTGACTTCACAAAACACCTTTTTGGCCACAACTCAACAATTCATATGCTAATTATGACAAGTTCACACAAATGTCCAATAGGATAAGATGATGAAGTGATGACATTTTGGACAGACATGGATGTAAACTCCATCTTGACTGGTTGTGGAGGCGTACAACCACGAGGCGTTGATTCAAAATTGTCTTTCTTTTGTGTTCTTTCTTAACTCCCACACATGTAATAGTATCTGTGGGAGTACTCTGTCTTAACATAAGAGTGGATTAAGCAGCGTGGTAGGGGTTGTGTCCAATCGAAGTGCCGTCCCGGCGCTGGAGATGCGTTCTGTCTGTTTTCTTAATTTGCTCCGGCCTGCTTCTGTGTGACCACCGCCACGTATTGATTGTGTGAGTTCAACAGGTCTGGGCACTGAGCCCAGTTCCCACTGTGGCTCAGCAGAAAGGGGGAAACAAGATGAAGGGGAAGCCATAAGCACTGATTTTCTAAACTATAGTAGTATCAACACCTCAATTTAATTGTACTGTATTGTGTCCTCCATTCAAAAAAAGACCTCATCCAAAGTTTACTGTACATTTAACTCTTTACTTCTCACTGACTCAACTCTGCTGCCCTCATGTGAGAACTGACAGAATTACACTTTGAGTGGGTTTTCCAGCATTCTGTATGATGCTTTTGTGTAGATCATCAACATGATCATATAAATAATGTCAGTCATTTACAATAGCCGGTATTATTGAGCAGGAAATAATTCACCGCCTTTTTGATATCTGATACCGTTAGTGTTCAAAAACTTTACACAAACTAAAGTGTAAACTTTGAAGTGAGAACTCCACCTTAACTCTTATCTTGTGATTCAATATGTTGTCTGAATTGTGGTCAGTTTGAATTACAGTATGTCTGTTAGAATTAATATAACACCGATCAGCCATAACATTATGACCACTGACAGGTGAGGTGGATAACATTGATTATCTCGTTACAATGGCACCTGGCAGTAGGTTGTATATATTAGACAGCAAGTGAACATTTTGAACTTTTAACTTTGTGTTGGAAGCAGAAAAAATGGGCTAGCGTAAGGATGTGAGCGACTTTGACAAGGAGCCAAATTGTGATGGCTAGACGACTGGGTCAGAGCATCTCCAGAACTGCAGCTCTTGTGGGATGTTCCCGGTCTGCAGTGGTCAGGACCTACCGAAAGTGGTCCAAGGAAGGAAAACCGATGAACCGGCGACAGGGTCAGACCCAAGGGCTCATTGATGCACGTGGGGAGCGAAGGCTGGCCCTTGTTGTCCGATCCAATAGAAGAGCTACTGGAGCTCAAATTGCTGAAAAAGTGAATGCTGGTTCTAATAGAAAGGTGTCAGAACACACAGTGCATCGCAGTTTGTTGCATATGGGGCTGCGTAGCCGCAGACCGGTCAGGGTACCCGTGCTGTCCTAATGTTATAGCTGATCGGTGTATAAGGTGACAAGTTGTCATAATCGAATAAAAGTAGAACATGACTCAGTCAAAACCAGGTATATCGCTGGACTGTGTATAGTCAGTCTGTGAATTTGTGGCTAAATTGTTAGACAGATAGTCAGTGGTCATGTCTATAATGTTAAATCCAGCGGTACATGTCCACCAGGTCTGGACGACACTAGGGGATGCAGGAAAACAGGAAACAACATGGCGGCCTGCTCGTAAACTGTCTGTTATTCCGTCCAAACAATCCACCAAAATCTACTTCTGAAAACATTTTAAGTGAGAAACAGGCTATGCCACTGCTGAATCTCGTTTCATTTTTAGAATTGATCGCCTAGTTTGACGGCTTGGTCCAAGTTTCGTAAGCTGGACGTGTCACGCTGGACGGGCTCATTTGCATAAACGACTGTTCCCTGCCTTTTCATTTTGAAAGAGCAAAGGCAAATGAGGATATTCCAACAGTCGCCTGACCAATTGTGTAACTTCATCACTCAGTCACTCAGTGACAGACTTTTGCGTTTGTAGGGCTGGCCTTCTAAGGTCCAGCCAATAAAAACCACCAGCCCTCTTTAGTTTAATAATGGTATATACTGTCAATACAACATTGTCAAATTAATTAATGGTAGTTTCTGTTATTCCTTCACATCAGGTATTTCCACATTTCCCTTGCTGTATTTTGTATGCACAAGTTTCTAGTTTACCCAGTTAAGCAGGAAAGCTAAACACACAAAAGTCAACTAAATGACAACATATATTAGAGCATTGTTATCTCTGCCAAGGAGGTTATACTGCGTTCCATTTACCTCGTAAATCAGAGGTTGGATCTGGGAATGACGTCATACCCGAGTTGACCATGTTCCAGTACAAGTCGGAAAACTTAATGGGGTTTGCTCCAGCCAGGTTAGCCATTGTTAGCAGTACCAGTTGATAACAACGCATTACGCCGGTAGTTTGTGCATACAAACACCGTAGCAACGTGTCCACAGATAGAAGTTACACTCTCCAAGTGCCCTTCTAGTTACTGCTGCTGTTTTTTTCCCCCCACGGAGTTCGACATCCTTTTTTACTGTATTTCTACACAGTTTAAATGCCTTTTCTCTTTCACAGAAACCTACAGCTGAAATGACACTTTTTTTATATCTCTCCTCTCCCTCTCCCTGTGTCCTCAAGGCCATCTGCACAGAAGCCGGCCTCATGGCTCTGCGCGAGCGCCGCATGAAAGTCACCAACGAAGACTTCAAGAAGTCCAAGGAAAACGTCCTGTACAAGAAGCAGGAGGGCACACCGGAGGGGCTCTACCTCTAACCTTCAAACTTTTATGTTTCTCTCACTCTCACCCCTTCCCTATCTATCGCTGTGTGAAAGAGAGGAGGCAGCAGTTGAGTTGTCTGTCTCCCCCGGAGAGAGTTTTGATATATTTTGTGCATGTCATGTCTGGCTTAACCCACTCTCCTGTTACCGTTATGTGAATAAAAGGACACCAAAACAATGGTCGTCGTTTGTTAGTCATGTTTTTATTTTCTGGAGCATTTTGGCTCACCACCCGATTCGACTGTTATCAGGCCATTAGATAGCCGTTATCAGTCGCTATAAGCACCATAGATGTGGATCATTAGGAGCCTACTACGTTGTAAAAGTGAAACTTAAAAGCAACACCCTCTGACATGTAAAACTGAATGAAGCTTCACGTCTTGAACACAAACAAAAAAGGCTTTTTTAGGTTTAGGCAACAAAACTACAACTTCTTTAGGTTCAGGCAACAAAACTACAACTTCTTTAGGTTTAGGCAACAAAACTATAACTTATTTAGGTTTAGGCAACGAAACTACTACTTCTTTATTACAACTTTTTTAGGTTTAGGCGACAAAACTACAACTTCTTTAGATTTAGGCAAAAAAACCAACAGTTTTTGTACAGTTATTATAACCCAAAACACTGTTTTGGGTTATAATAACTACAAGCACAAAGACAACACTGTCTATACTACAGCACCTGACTTCTACTTCTGCTCCTGTCATAATTACTACGGCCACTAGAGGTTCTTTTATACCTCCTTCCAGTGATCTACCATGTGAATAGATGATAAAACCAACTAGTGGGTGTAGTACGCCCCTATTGACCCACATCTATGGGGCTTATAGCGACTGATAACGCCTATTTAATAACCTGACAACAGCAGCACCCTCTCAAATCTTGTTAGGACATTTGTTGACGTCTGCTTCTTATTAGATTTCTGTATATTGAGTTCATAGCTGTGCTGTAATGTCTTAAGATAATTAATCACATGAATTATTCAATTAGTTCCATCTCTGTCCGGTCGCCCTTGGTGTCAAAAACAGAATCAAGCATATCGATATGCAAACTCATGGTGCTTGTGTCGTCCTCGCATACATCCTGAGGATGATATACCTGTTATTTTTAGAGCCCAGAGACGAGACAATTGCTTGAAAGAATTGCCATCACCTCCTCAAATAAACATTCTTCACTAATTACTAGAATATTCAATATGACTCCCACACACTTGGCGACAGTGCAGATAGGTGCACATACATAAATCTGAGATAAAACGCCCTGACTAGCATTTTAGTCGAACACTGCCTCCAGGAGCAGCACAATGTCCTTGCACTAATGCTTCACTCTTAAATGTTTAGAAGGGACTGTGCCTGAGCAGTAGAGAGAGAAAGTGAAATTTGATTTTCTGCACATGATCATGTATATCTGTGGCAGGGGGATGAGTGCGGTCTGTGATTTGATTTTGCTGTCTTCTATTCAAATCAGCCATTACGTTATTACAGCGCCGTTAAGTCAATCCAGCTAAGCTGCCCTTGCTGCAGTGTGACATGCGGAGAACGGCAGCGGTGATTTAATTCCTCTTGATGTGGAGCCATGTGTAACTCGGTGCTCAGCAGAAAGTGGCCCCCATGCAGCAAGCATCGAACCACCTCGCAGGGGCCATCTGAGTGAGAACAGAGCCGCCGCTGCTGCAGCCCCCTCCTCGGAAACACTCTCCTTATTAAATCAGTCACGCATTTCAGCTGCAGCTCGTACATCGCAGCGCATTCAGCAAATGGAAGATGAAAAAAAACAACATTTAAATCAAGCGTGGCGTGTTGGGCCAGAGAGTCTGGGAGGGTTACAAGAAGAGGGGCGTGCGTTCTAATGAGGCATTTGCTCTGTCAGCTCAAGGCAAACTGTGGGTTGGGTGTTTCTAAACCGCCCCTAAACCCCCCCCAGCCCCCCTCCATGAACTCACAGATACTGATGGGGGGGGGGGGATGATACAGCAGGGCTGAACATGGTGTTGGCATTCTCTGAAATGTCACATCCACATTATCGTTCATTCAGATTGTGCTCTAGTTGATAGTGCTCTGCTTAAAAGCAAATAAAAGCCTTGTTTGCAAGATTATAAATTCCCAAACACATGAAGGGGACAAGGAATTTATGAAAAAAATCAAAAAGAAAACCTAAAGTACTACATAGATATATTTACAATTATCAATTTGATCAATTTGCCTTGCTAATATTTTATTTTATATATAATTATCTGTTCAAAATGTACCTTAAAGGAAGATTCGTCAAGTATTTAATGCTCTTATCAACATGGGAGTGGGCAAATATGCTTGCTTTATGCAAATGTATGTATATTTTTATTGTTGGAAACAATTAACAACACAAAACAATGACAAATATTGTCCAGAAAGGTACTGCATTTAGCATAAAAAATATGCTCAAATCATAACATGGTAACAACAGCTGTCAGTGTGTCAGAGTGCTGACTTGACTATGACTTGCCCCGAACTGCATGGGATTATCATAAAGTGGGCATGTCTGTAAAGGGGAGACTCGTGGGTACCCATAGAACCCATTTTCATTCACATATCTGGAGGTCAGAGGTCAAGGGACCCCTGGCCTTACCACTTTTTCATCACCAGAATTTAGCGCACGTTTGGAGTATTATTTAACCTCCTTTATGACAAGCTAGTATGACAGGGTTGGTACCAATGGATTCCTTACCAATGGTTTTCTAGTTCCATATGATCCTAGGATCTTCACTCTAGCTTTAAAACTGAGCCCAGTACAACCTAAAAATCGCAAGTTAAGTTAAAGAAATTAGTGGCGTTAAAACAAATTTACGTTAACGCGTTATTATCGCGTTAACTTTGACAGCCCTTATTTGTACACTTTCAACTGATGTGCTCAAAGTCTTGCGTGGGTGCCGACTAATCCTTATTAGATACCAGAGTTTCATTTATTTTTTCAGGTTTCAGGAAAATGAATGACGATGCTCATCCTCTCACATCTGTGTTTTGCTGCCAAGAGTAAAACAATAAAACAAGAAATATGTGTCGCAAAGCAGCAAGAAAAATGCTCATCTGCTTATGCAACAGCTAATTTCTCATGTTAAACAGGGCAGCACACTGAACAAATTCAGTAAGAAGTCCCGATTAGTTCCAGTAGATTAACAAATGAAATAGCTCAACTCGAGTTAGAGTCACTTGACCTGATGAGAGGAGTAAAGAAACAGCCTGGACTCTGACTGAACTGCACAGATCCACAGGAAAAAAATTACAAGTACATATGCACATAAAATAGGCAATGAAATAACACAAGCACTAGTCTGTAATATAATCAGCAGTACTGCCGCACACACGCTACCATCAAATATACAGTCTACAAATACAATATGGAACAATACGCTTCCCTGTTATAGTCTCATTATAATAAGCTATATTAACCCTCTATCTGTCCAGACAACCTTAAATATATCTATGACTCATTAGAAATCTCTTAAAGGAACAGTGTGTAGCATTTTGGGGATCTATTGGCAGAAATGGAATATAATATTCATATTGGTTTCATTAGCGTATAATCACCTGAAACTAAGAATCACTGGGTTTTCGTGAGCTTAAAATTAGCCTTTCATATCTAAATAGGGAGCGGGTCTTCTTCACGGAGTCTGCCATGTTTCTACAGTAGCCCAGAACGGACAAAACAAACAATTCTTCTGAACTTCTGTGTGAGTACATTTTTTTTTTTTGTTATTGAGTGGGATTAAGGATTTAAATCTATAACAATGTAATTGTTACTTAACTGTTATTAGAAATACACGTGATTGTGTAGAGAGTTGTGGTAGAAATTGACACCGTATTGTAGATTTATTGTCTCCAGACACACTTTATGAACCCATACGGCTGCAGTGCAGCGCCATCGTACGCAGCTTCCGCCTCCCACTTGCCGTTGCTTCCGATATAATTACAGATATCTGCAACATCATTTTGCCTAGTCAAGACTCTAATTCAAGATATCTGTAATTACATTTTGACTAGGCACAATAAAAGTTAGAGATATCTCCAAATGAGATATCTCTGATCAAAATTCATTTCAAGATATCTATAACTTGATAATAAATATCTCTAATTAAATTATGACTATTCCTAACTCCAGTTTGAGATATGTACAACATAATTTCGACAAGCCACAATTCCACCTCAATATATCTACAACGTCATTCAGACTAGTTAAAATTTAATTTAAAGTCCCATATTATGCTCATTGTCAGGTTCATATTTGTATTTTGGGTTTCTACTAGAACATGTTTACATGCTGTAATGTTCAAAAAAAACTTTATTTTCCTCATACTGTCGGCCTGAATATACGTGTATTTACCCTCTGTCTGAATTGCTCCGTTTTTGGGCATTTTGACGGAATTGCAACAGAATTGCGTTGCTAGGCAACAGCTTGGGTCCATGTGTACTTCCTGTCAGCTGATGAAATTCACATACACTGCAACCAGGAATAAACTGGGACACATTTAGTATGTTTACGTTTAAAATTGTGTCAAGGGTCTAAATATTGTATATTCGTGACATCACAAATGGGCAGAAATCCTGACAGGTTGTTTCAAATGCAGAGTTTCTGAATACGGGCTGTGTGTATTTCCCTGTCGATTGAGCGTTTCGATACTTTCACAGTATTTATATAGGACTTAAGCCTGCTTTATAATAAAAAAAACACTTTTTTTATAATTTGGGACCTTTAAGATATCTAAAAAGGCCAATGTAGATATCTTGAATTGAGGAGAATTAAAGATATCTTGAACTGGAATTCTGACTAGTCAGAATTAAATTGTAGATATCTGAAACTGGAATTACGACTAGCGATGATTAAGTTGCGGATATCTGCAACTGAACTGTAGATATCTGTAATGAGAAACCCTGTGCACATGAATGGCAAAAGTAGTTTGAATCTTCTTGTCAAAATGTAATTACAGTAATTATACTGTATATCCTGAATTAGATTTTTGACTATAGGCAAAATGACTTTGCAGATATCTGTAATGAATATCCAGTCGAGGTAATAGATGTTAAAATGGCTTGCCATACACTTCAGCAGTGTTTTTTAACACATTGCAGTGAATTAAAGACATATCTGGTTATATAGCACATGCTCTGAATAGACATAGTGCATCTCTTCCTTCCTGTGTTGGCTGCTGTAAACAACATGATGTATGGCTCCACTCTGTCCACTGGGTGGTGCTTTGTGTCAGGTAACACCTCACACACACTGATGAAACAGACTGGAGGATTTATGTGTGTGTAAGATTATGACAACACGGTGATATTATCTGCTTTGCCATATTCTGCGTCGTCATTCTCCCTACCGAAATGCGTTTTATTGAGGAGACATGTTAGATGCCGTAAAGGACACACCATGCTCGTTTTGTGTCGTGAAATGCGACAGTTGTATACGGCTTAAATAAGTAGGCATTGCTTCATTGTTAACTCCACGTCGGCCTACCACACTTTGTAGTAGCCAATAGTAAGTCTGCGCACTTCCCATATCGAGCCTATCAAACATTCAGCCGCACCAATGAAAAGCCTGTCGCATTTTCCCTCCGTCTCCACACAAACAAAATCATAAATAATTATAAACACTTAATAAATCGTTTTAATACGCGGGCGCTGGAAAGGTGCGTTGGTTTTTTTAAAGTTTCCCGTATTTCTATTTATTATATTTCCATCAAGTGCCACTGCCTGGTGCAATGCAGGTCCCGTGTAGCCAATCGATGCAGCCGACACATGGAGGATAATATTGCAGGTCTGCAGCGACCAATCAGAAACGCGCTCACACACCGACACAGCAAACTCTCCAGTGTCAACCAGGCTGCGTTCTACACTAGAGGTATCCTTCCGCGGAGGAAAACTAGTGCTCCGTTATTTGGAGAACTCTCTTTCTAGAATAATATAGATGGATGGATAATAATGGATGGTAGATAATGCAGCATTTGGGATTTTATCTTTTGTTTTTAATGTGAAGTTTAACATTTGATATATTTAGTGAAGTTGAGAGGTTTAACAATTATATGCTCAAATTTAAAGGTACAGTCTACATTTTTTTTTCCAGCCTATGAATTTGATTACTCAAAATTGCTACAAATATTACAAATAAATTGATAAATTGCTCTTAAGTGGATTATAGTTGCAAGACTTGCTGGACTTTAGTTTGTAGCCCTTTTTTGTCTTTGAATTATAATTGTGATTGGTCATTTTTTGCCAAATGCAAACCATCTTCCACATTTGGTTGTTGATTTATTTTGTCATAATAGAGACTATCCTTTCCTTAAAATGACTGCTATAGGCTTTTTTTTTTTTTGGTCTCTGAATTAGCCCATATTTGTGATTATAGCTCAGTAATTTTGCCAAATGCAAACCATCTTCCACATCAGTAAATTGTTTTTGTTGATTTCATTTGTCATTATAGGGACTGTCCTTATATTAAAATGACTTGTGATGGTTTACCAGGCAGTGGAAAATGCAGAGAAAGACAAGTATTTCTTGATAAGTGACAATTTTCTAAAGCTCACTATAGTGTATAAAGGCTAGTTTGTTGCCCACGCCAAGTTATTCCCAGTCTTTATATAAACTATAATGCTTCAATAACTATTTGGGCTTAACTTTAATTTGCATCTTTATTGCTATAATCCAATTTGGCCTAAAAGCTCCCAAGGGGGCCTACCAAACTAACTCCATAAAATACTTGCAAGTTATGTTATGTTTCCAGCATATATTAGTGCACAAAACAAAGGAAATAGATAACAAAAGGTGTGGGAAATATGGCCTGGTATTATATAGAGCAAATATAAATTATAATAGCATCTAAAAACATCCATCCATGTTCTCTTTATACAGGACCTTATCCTCATATGACTCCGGCATTGTTTCCTGTGATGGAGGCCAGTGGTTTAGTAAGGTAAGCATGGCAACAACATGTTATCATATGTTGGAGGTTTAATCCCAATGTTGTAGGCCTGTAATGTATATTTACAGTGATGTTTTAACCTACCCAGCCAACATTTGTATGTGGGGCCCATGTGGGTAGTAAATGGGCTGAAAAATGGGCCCTATATGGGATTGTCCATGGGTTCCATAATGGCTCCATGCCAATTGCCCTTGTGGGTTTCATGCAGGAGTACACTGGGTGTTATATGGGCCCAATCTGGGCAACATAAACCAAAACCCATCTCGGCCCCAGGTTTAAGTTCTATGTGGGAACTACATGGGGACTACATGGCCTTAAATATGGGTTGTAAGAGGGTTTTCCATGTTGGCCCCATGCACTAATTTCACAGTAGTGACCCAACTAGGACCCACACGCGTGGCCCACATGGGGAGCCCATGTGGGACCAACTTAGTTGACCCAAGTGGGCACCATTTGTGTTGCCCATTCTGAGCCCATGCACTAATTTCCCGTTAGTGACCCACCTAGAACCCACATAGGACCTATACTTAGTTGATCCAAGTAATAATAAATAACCATGTTGGCTGGGTATAGGCAACAATCATAATGAAAACATCTTGAAAAAATCCTACAAAGATTGGTTTTGCAATACATAACAAAACATCCACATCATTCATATTAAACATGACTTTGGATGCAGTTAAATAGAAGTGTAAGGATGCATGAACCCCATGCACTGCAGGCGTTTTTTTCGCCCCGGTGATTGGCACATCTTGCTGAGGGCCTGCAGCCTCTGCTGCTGCAGCAACAACCCCTCTGACTTGAAATAAGGAAGTGAGTGATCAGTGCTAGTGTGGCGGCGGAGGGATACGGAAAAGGCAATCCCCCATTCTGGCCACGGCCAATATACTCACTCCTCTAACCCCGCTAGTGGAACTCCATCTAAGGAACGAGCACACTCCTATAGTCTGCCTCCACAGACCAGCAAGCACACAACACCATCCGACATGGTATGTATTGTCATTCATTCTCTCTTCACTGGGGAAAAAACGCGCTTTAATAGTAGGAAACTACTGGTTGCTACAATTTGAAACATTGTGTCGCTTTATGCTGTTTTATTTCCGTTCCTGCAGGCTATACTATTTAGTGAGGAGACGCCCGCATTGTAACATGTTCTGGCTTTACTTGCATGGGGATTTTGTGGCTTATTATTATTATTATGGGCTGCCCTTTTTGTGCGCCTTGAAATGATGTTCACCTTCAAACCGTATTTCCTCATAACTGCGCAATAATATGCAGCAGCAGTTATTCGGTATTCGACTCTACCGGGTCAAGTAGCTGCTGCATTTGCTGCAGCTCGAATTAATTCTTGGACTAGATTTAGTGGTATCGGTATAACTAGCTAAAGCTATTCTGGGTTACATTACAGCATAATTCTGCAGCCATAAATGCATTAGGGTGCATTTTACAATCCGCCTTAAGGAAGCGCAGGCGTGTTGCTGCTGAAGCCTGTCAGAGACGACATGTTCCTCTATATCAGAGCCAGAGCACACACATGATATTCGATGTTTTATTCGAATGATTTCGATGCTCGAACACGGTGAACCCGCGAAAATGACGCTCCTTCTCTTCAAAAATGAGCTGGCTTCCGTTTTTTTTTTTTTTTTTTTTTTTCTCTATGCACCATCTTGGCTCTTGCTCGAGCCGAGCTGTGCCATGATGATGATGAAGGGGGGGGGGAATGGCACTATTTTTTATCTCGTCAGTTGTTCCGCAACGGAAACTGGCCATATTCTGTAATTACAAGGTTATAGCTCCTCTCTCTACATGGCCCTATAAAGGCTCCTAAAACATGACAACCGAGACGCAGTTCCGCCTTTCACTGCAGGGTTTATCTCAGGCTGTGTTCTCTCTATCTGTGTTATATGTTGGGCTGATTTGGTTGCCTCTTTGCAAATTTTTCGATGTGTTATGCAAATGTTGGTGAGTTTGTCTGAGAAGCTCTTTCTGGCACTGGCAAACACCTGCAAAACATCAACAGCTGTGGGAAGTTTAGTCGACTTTTAACACCGGGTATTGTGAAATTAGGATCTACTCTACAGCTTATATACAGTATTTAAAAAAAGAGGATGTGTAGTATACTGAAAAAATGTTTCAATAGGCCTCAGTGACTTGCAAAATGCATTGCACATCATCACGCCGTTCTAACCAATTTCGCCAGATGTTGGGAGACACACTTTCACACGACACATCTGCAACCTAATGAAACCGAGCCTCCTCCACTGGCGACGTCACATAAGTGGATGTGTGATCTGGATGTTGGAAAAGAGGCCTTCAAACTAAATCCATTGATTATCAAACCCTGATGGATCATTAATGGCCCGGGGTGGGGGGTGGGAGGGGGAGTCAAGAAGCTGTAGATCTGTATTTCCCCCCCCCCTCATATGCCGTGATCAAATCTCCCATATATGGTATCGAGCTGCGATGCAGTTTCACGTTGCAACGCGGCGGCGGCGCAGTAATTGGAGTGTAAAGCGGAATTGTTATGGAGCTAGGCTGCGTATCAGCATCTCTGAAAAGTTTAATCCACAGGCCCCGTTGTCTGCATCAATACGGCCATTGAAGTGGAAACAGCCTCCCCCATTGAGGTGGAAGTATCGAATAAGTAGTCGGACCATGCTAAGGCCCTATCCTGTTCCTGTTACGCTCTTGTTTGCTGATGCATGTTTAGTAACTCGAAGGACATCCGATCCGCCGCGATGAATAATTGATATGCTTGGCGGCAACACCTAGCCATGTCCCATGTTCCCAGTGTCTAGGAGCGATAAAGTGGTGCGGAGGAGTGCCCCGGCCACCTACCGCCACCGGGCCATATGGTGCACCGGCCTTGTCCGCAGGGTGTGGGTAGGCTGGTGTTGTTTACACCCATCCCCTCTCCCCTCTCCCTCCTCCCCTCCAGACACAGCCCCCCAAGTCCCGAGGCCTCACTGTCTTTTGTCCGGCCTCAAAGAGAAGAGGCGTTCAGCGCTCTGTGGAGCTCAGTGCTGCTATAGAAAAGGAAGTGTGTGTGCCACACTGACTCTTTGTGCTTGTGCTTGTGTTAGGATGAATGGAAAGCGTGTATGTGTGTGTGTCACACCCATCTGTCGGAGTGACAGCTGGTTGTGCATCTTTCACATGTAGAGAAGCAAAAGCTACTTCAGGAATTGCCCGGGCGCCTCCCGGCGACAGATCAGCAATTTGAAAAGTGCCCACGGCGTCGATAGAGAAGAAGATAATCGTTGGCGTTCTCTTACGCCATTTTGCATCCCCTATCAAATTAAACCGAGTGTGAACAGTGAGCGATGCGGTATGTTTGTACAAGGGTAATATGACATCAACTGAGAGCACAAGATATTCCTCGCTGGCCCAGTGAACTGCCTCCTGCCTCCCACGGTCCTGTTGGTAGCGCATTGCTGGGGCCGGCTGCCCGGGCAACAGTGGGAGTGGTTGACCCACTCATGCCAGCGAACTGCTGCCAACAGAGCCCCCCCACCCCCCACCCCCAAACACTCACACACCCCTTTTCCTCTACAAGCTGTTATAAGGCTGGAAGCCTGGCAGTGAACCACCCTGTCCATGGACCACTGTGGATGGTGAATCACAGGGAGTTTCCTCTGAACAGTATGTCACATGTATAGAGAGAAAATGGACACACAGAGGGGAAAGGTCTGGAAGAGGAGGAGGAGTTGGTATTGGCTGAAGTCCAGGGAAAGAAGGAAGGAAAAAGGAAGGGATGGGCCGGTAGTGGGCCTGGTGGTGCAGCAGCACCAGGAGGCCCCGACAGCTTGGGCCTAAGCCAGGGGAGGATCCATAGCACTGAGTCACCAAACCCCACACCCTGTCCACTTAGAGAGACAGCAGAGGACAGAAAGAGACAACAGGAGCGACACGGCATGACAAAGAGGGTGACTAAGGGGAGATAGGAAGGGAGACTTATCAACGCGAGGAAAAAGAGATGAGAGGAAGATGGCGCCAGAAAACACACAGACGAGAAAGAGAACATTGGTCGAGCCGGGTGGCGTGTTAGCATCAGCAGAGCTGTTTTGTCTCCTGACATTTCCGATCCTCGCAGATGGAAATGGAGACAGGAAGAGGGCGCGGGAGGGAGAAGAGAAAAGCATTGAATCATGTCAGTCAGCTAATTGTATGAGCGTTGCTGATGTTATCCATGAAACCCCTCGCTGGCCAGATCAATCCATCCTGTGGCTGCTGCTACTCGAGCCACAGGAGAGGCTTCTTGTTTTTTGAAAAGCTAAAGGTCAGCTCGCAGTGTGTCATCTGCTAAATCTCATCTGGCCTAACCGAATCTAGTCATTATGCAACAAATTTAATTTACGGGGCTTGATTTACAAAATGAAAATACCCTCACCTCCAAACATGGACTTTACAAGGCTCTGATTTCCACAGCCGTGGGATTTAAGGATGACTCTGTTATTGGATGTTTGCTTGGCAGCATCCGCAGCTAGATCACTTGTACAAACACAAACCCACCGATGGGCTGGAGGAATTCGCTTTGAGGCAGAAGTGGCTACTCTGACTAATTCACAGGAAACATGGGGATGGAAAGTATTGGTGTTGAGGAAGAACGCCATTAAGACGGACTCCGTGTGTGTCTGCAAGAGCACACATGCATGCATGCAAGCGTATGTGCACATCTGTGACTGCTTCTGTTTATCTGTGTGTTCCTTTGCTGCCAGGCACAAAAGATGTCAGCAGGGTCTGTTAACAATGATAATAAAAGAAAGGATGGGAGGGTACCTGTGGGAGTTATTTGCGCCTCAAGCTTTGTATTCACACTTTACTGCTGAGGGTATTTGTTTGGAAACAGTAGCTCCTCCACAAAGAAGCTCGATCCTCCTATGTGAAAGGCCTGGCGGTGGATGTTCGCCAGGTGTGAGTCACCATCAGCCATCGCAGAGCCCTCAGCTAGAGGAGGGAACAGGCTGGGAGCGGGAACCAATCTGCGCCAACGCAGCAGGCCGTTTCTCCTGTTGGTATGACCGTGGAAAACACTCCCGTGCTGACATGTCCTGAAACAACCCCCGCCTAAAACACTCTCTCCCGGTCTGGAGACAGCACTTCATCCGTTTTATTACAGCATCTCGTTGCCCAAGCAGTCCCTCTCCTGTGGACTGCCACGGTGCAGACTAGTTTTGGAACATGGTGTGAGTCAATCCCATGGCGCCACTCGTCGGCTGGAAGTTTAATTTCGCGCAGTGTCGTTGTAGAGCTCTCTGTGTGGTAGCTTTCTAGCAGTCCATCAAGTAAACGCAACCTTTAAAAGACATCTTGATAACGTCTATTAGTGTCAGCAAAGTCTGATAGCTGATTTACAGCATCAGTATCAATTTTATAACAGTCAAAGTCTGACTGGAGTCAAGGTGGACTCCCAATTGGCATTAAACTATTACAGGGTATCGGTGACAATGGGGCCGATCTATTCAGTTCTATGTTTATATACTATATACGTTATATATTGGAATTCTACTTCCTGTTTACGTTTTTACCAATTTGTTGCTGCATTAAAAAGGTTCACACTTAAACTGTAATTCCTGTTAATTTTGAAGATTTACCAAGTTGCTGGTGTATGATTCATTATTTTAATAATAAATAACAATTCAATAAATTTATATCTTTGTATTTATTTGTTATATTTTGTTTTAAAACGTTAAGACAGCAATGTTTAAGTCAAGCCTGATGTTGCCATGTTGGGTTGGGCAATATGGCCAAAACCACTGGTATTTGATCAGTACTCGGTATCAGCCGATAGTCAAAGCCCAGGTATCGCCATCGGGACTGAAAAAGTCAGAGCGGTGCATCCCTAATTGACGCTTCCAGTGCATTGGTTTCTAGCTAACGGGCCTAGTAGCTAGTTTGGAGTATTGCCGTTGGTAAATCTTGGCAGTCCTGAGAGCAGATTCCAGCCGAGGCCTCTGGTGATGGCCTAGCAGCGGCTCCGCTAGACCTCTGAACACTGTGGTCAGTGTTGAGCCGTGTGGTGGTTGGTGGGTGGGGACGATGAGGAATGTAATGACGCAACAGTTTGGAATTTGTAATAGTTGCCTTGTTGAGAATAACTTCATTGTTTGTAACCCTCTCCCTTCTTTTCTTTTTTTAGGCTGACCAACTAACAGAGGAGCAGATTGCAGGTAAGAACAGAGATAGTTTCTCTTTTACTCCTTCCTCATAGTCAAGTCCTTTCTTCACATATTTTACTGGCTACTGGTGGATCACTTCCACGCTATGTCATTCATTAAAGTTCCTCTGTCACGAGCAAGCTGATATATCTCTTTAGCTGTTCTGGTTGCCGCCACGTCACTTATGGGGAGCAAGAAATGAAACAGAACATTGAAGGATCTGGCAGCCGCCCTCCCTTGGTAGATCATTAGCTTTTCAACATGAACAGGAAATAAAGGGGAAGAAGCATTTACAGCATGTCATGAGTCAGGAGTAAAACCCAGGAAGCCACAGTGAACAGGCAGTTTTGCAACGCTAGCTTATGAGTACTTTCAATCACTGAGGCACCTTGATATCCTTGATAAATAAATGATGTGGCCTTTGTATTAAAACTGGAGGCTGCACAGTTTCTTCTGAGTCAAACCCCCTCTGTGGCTAATTAGCTTGTGCTAAAGCTCCAAGGCTAACGCTATACTATTGCCTGCACCTCCCTGGATGGCTTTTTATGGCCCATAGTTCAGAAGCCTGCTCGTACAAGCTGGCGCATGACATTGAAGTTATTGCAGTAAAGTCTGTTTCAGCTGCCAATATTCTGCACCATTTTCTTTTTCTCACAGTATGAGATAGGATCCCTGTGTGGTTTCAGAGCTCAGCACATTTACAACTTCGCTTCTGTCCACGCTCATGTGGGCCAATACAGGGGATTGATTAGCCTTTTCAACCCGACTGCATCGTCCTAACATAGCCCATTTCTGTAACTGTGTAGCAACGGTAAGCTAACCTCTCGCTCTTACCTCCTCCACCCCCCGCAGAGTTCAAGGAGGCTTTCTCCTTATTCGACAAGGATGGCGACGGCACCATCACCACCAAAGAGCTCGGCACCGTCATGAGGTCGCTGGGCCAGAACCCCACAGAGGCTGAACTGCAGGACATGATCAATGAGGTGGACGCTGACGGTCAGTATATATACTTTATTTATCCATGATATATTGACAGCCGTGAGTTACTCATCACTGATATGTCAGTAATAAATAAGTTCCCTGTTAATGAGGTGCTATCAGGTGCCAAATAAGGAAATAGAGCTAGTAAATGCCAAATAAGGAAATAGAGTTAGTAAATGCCAAATAAGGAAATAGAGCTAGTAAATGCCTCTTGATTGGCCCAAAATGATGAATTTTAAGGAGGTTTAGAATTAGAAGTACCCTCATTTTACAAACACACTGTTTGAACAGTTAATATGATTGGGTTTCACACTATAGACTTCATCTAACACATTTTAAATCCAGTGGGCTATCTCTGGGGTCTGAAAAGTGAAGCCAAGTGCCTTAAACTTGCATTCTTTCTAAAAGCCAGCAGGGGGCGAGTCAACTGGTTGCAAAAAGAAGTCTGATTGAATAGAAGTCTATGAGAAAATGAGCCTACTTCTCACTTGACTCATTACCTCAGTAAACATTGTAAACATGAGTTTATGATCTCAATCGCTAGTTTCAAGTCTTCTTCAATACAGCATGATGTTCATTTAACGAATTATGGTTCCATTTAGAGTCAAATGGACCATAAAGCAGAATGTGCCTTAGGGCGTGGCTACCTTGTGATTGACGGGCCGCTACCACGACGTTGTCCGGTCTGGGAGTTGTTTTTATCTTACAACTTTAACTCTTTCACAGTGTATTTTCAGTTCATAAAAGTTAATTATAACCTTTTTGGTTAGCTTAAAAATGTCTTATTCAGGGTTCGGTTGTACTTAGCTCCACCCTCACTTCTGGTTGCAAAAAACCAAGATGGCGACAACGCCATCAATGCCGAACTCGAGGCTTCAAAACAGCAGTCTACAAACCAATGGGTGACGTCACGGTCACTAGATCCACTTCTTATATACAGTCTGTTTGATTGAGATTAGACCTCATATAAAGTGCTAATAGACAACTCAGTGATAATTTCTGCTAAATACTAAATAAAAGAGTGGACTAAATCTTCTTGGGGTGCTAGAAATGTCTTGCATTACAAAGACAGCATCTGTTTTGTGAATCACTTTCTATCCAGGCAAGTGAAACATGTCACCCGACAAATACAGAGTGCACGCTTGGCTTGGCTTAATTCACTTGGGAAATGTAATTGAAAGATGTAAAATCAGCAGTTAAATTGTTAATTGTACTCGCATTTTACAGAGTCTATCGTAAGCGAGGGTTTTGATATTTAGGTTAATAAGGTGATGCCATTCTGTTCCCATCAGCAATTTAACTGATCCTTTCCTGCTCACGCCCCCCTTTTTAATCAGTGAAATGACTCACATTAAAAGACCAATTTTAGTTCAATTATAGGTGGTACAGTTCTTTGGGAGATTTATCCCAAAATTTCAGGAAATTTTTAGAGGAAATAGAACCATAATTCCACATTTTGTTGCATGACTTCGGTGATAAAACCTCTGTTACAAATGCATGAGGGATTAAATAGAGCATCCATTACTGCCCCCACATCAGTGGTGTTGTTGCCCACCTCCCTCCCCTCTTCTACCAACTGTCAACCAACTGTCCAAGCCAACTGTCCGGCCAGCTTTACTGTCGGATGACGTGTCCCTCTGTGTCAGCAGTTTAGTCACTGCGTGTTCGGCTCCATCATAGTTGACAATGTCAGGGATATGGGTGCGCGGGCGGGAGGTGCTTTCAGTGCTGGCGAGAGTGTCGGCGCCCCATGCTGAGTGCCATAATTCAGGCAGATTCTTCTGTTCACCTCACGAACAGGTTCACTGAGTCTTCATCCTCCACTGCAGAGGCGCTGTGATTGAAAAGATAGTGATAGAGAGAATGAAAGAGAAAGAGAGGAGTCAGAGAAGTTGGCTCGTAGCTCCCAAGCTGGCCGTCCTTGGGCAGCAGTCGAGGATGTTAGCTGTCAGTGGGCCTTTACCCCAGCGGTGCTCTGTCAGCTTATAGGATTTTGTAAATGGGACCGCATTGATCACGAGAAATCGATTGCACCGCAGCTTGGCTGCCCCTTTTATTGAAACGTCCCCCCACCATCCTCAGCGCCCTCCCCCTCCCCGTCAGTTACACCCAAGAGCAAGCACACACACACACACACACACACACACACACACACACACACACACACACACACACACACACACACACCATCACTAACATCCCCTTGTTCTGCCTCTGCCTCCCTTGGCTGATGCAATCTAGGTCAGACAGCAATGAAGCTAGTAATGGAAAATAAAAGTGGTTACATAAGGCCCTCTCTGCGCTCCGCACATCCAGTACCCACATCGGCAAGCCATGGGATGTCAGCTGGCCCATTGAAAATCAGCTTTATTTACCAAACAAGGACGCCGTGGCAAAGAATTACAATGAATGGAAGAGAGGACGGGAGGCTTTAGACGGACAGGGAGCCGTTAAAAGAAATAGTCTCTTAGGGTATTTGATTGTGAAAGCCAAGCCGCGATTTATGAGCAGCATGGGTATCAAATGGAAATCGCTGCTGTTTTATGTTACAGCCACACAGATCAGCTAACCACACCTGCTTGAAAGGATACGTCCATATTTCTGGCATATGACGGACCACGCTGAGCTAAAATATGTAAAAGATATTTCAATACGGATTAAATAACCGTATGACAAAAATATTAGCGTTAGTCACACATCACTCGTCATCATTACACAACCCCCGACATTTCATTCTTATCTCCGGGATGGAAGTTGGCTTTATGATGCAGGAAAAAGCGATGACCACACGTACTGAGATGCCTCAGCCTTCTATAGTTTGCGTCAGCACCTCTTATGTGTAATCGCACCATCTCCCACTCGGTTCACTCCTTATATTCTCTCCTCTTCACAGCTCCCTCATCTCCATCGCTCTCTCTCTCTACCGCCCACTCCCTTTTTTTTCTCTCTTTCCCTCCCACCATTTTCTCTCTCCTCCCCGCCTGCCTTCCTCCCTATCTTCATCCCTCCTTGCTTCCATCCCTCCTCCACCGCAGCAGCAGCTGGCTCGAGGTGCAGTTGAGCAGATATTGCTCGAGGGCCTTCTCTAGTCATTGTCCCCCCCTCAGATGATGGTTTTCCAGTGCCCTTCTCCAAGACTGGGACAACACCCCCACCCCTCTCAGCTCATCCTCCCTCCAAAC